>CXYZ01012187.1:862343-878686 GCA_900006705.1 Sonneratia caseolaris
TATTTTTTCCTAAAATATTCACTCATGAATGACAGAAATTCACTTCACCAAACCATATATAAATTTCAATAGTGATGAATATAATTTTCTTAAAGTGAAATGTTAATTATTTATAAATTAATAAATTTATTATAGCCCTTTTAGAAAAAATTTCTGTAAATTTAGAAAATTCTCTGCAATTGGTCCTAAAATTTTGTATACAGGCTCCTTCCCCTCACCCCCGCCCCTTTCCATCTAAAAGCATCACATAGTAGTACAGTATTATATGCCCGGGGGGTGGAGGGTGCGGTTGGGGTGTGAAATGAGGACCGGATTGAACAGAAAACGATCTTGCTGGCCATTTTGAAGAAATAGTAAAGTTTGAGGACTAAACCAGACCACAAATCCATGATATATTGATATCATTCTTGAAAGAAAAAGGCCGAAAATGGGCAAAAAAACTGAGTCCGCCCCCAAAATTGAATTTTTGGATCACACATAAAATTTGAGTGACTTTCAAGTCCAGAAAAATCACGTGTTTAAATCAGGTCCTGACCCAAAAAAATCGCTGGCCCAATTTCATAATTATATTTAATACTATATTTTATTAATAATAATAATATACTTATTATTTACTTCCATTACATATATTCTTAATTATATCCTTAATATTAATATCAATTAATGTTCTATTATAAAAATTAGAGGAATATGCTCTATATTATTTTTTTCATTGCTCAGGATTAATTATACTTATTAATTATTTTTAGATAATAATGCCTTAATTAGATCTTTGTATTCTAAGATGGAGCATGAAAAAACCATTCTGTTTCGAAAAAAACAATCACGAAGGTCGGGGCCCGATAATTTGCACAAAAGCCACCCGACCCGACCGTTTTCACCCCCACAGGCTGAAAGGAAATCCGCTGAAGAAAATAACAAAAAAAAGGAAGATAGAACAAATAAATATAAATAAAATAATAAATAATCTAAAACCTTCAGAGCAGCCTCACCCGGCAATCCTAAAACCCTCTCCGCCATTGCCTTCACTCTCTTCAACTTCTCCTCTTGCCCCGCCAATCCCACCCAAGATTAGCTCTCAGAGGGACCCTTTCAACTGCTGGGGAGAAGAACGGTTGAATTGGTCTGAAACATGATGTGTGAAGGAGCAGTTCCTTTGTCTTGACGATGAACTTTCAGCTGCGAAGAAGCTTCTCTTCACTCTCCATGGCTCAGGTTCTTCTCCATCACTCAGCTCACTGGGACAATAATGAAAAATTTTCAGATTTGTATGATCTATTTTTGACGATACTGTAAATTTCTGCTTCTGACGCTGATTGTTTTTATTGCCATTTCAAATGGCGTTGTTTTTGTGCTAGAGCGTTTTTCAAAATTTCAAGAGATTCTTCAATCTTGATATTATGCTTGAATGCAGAAAATAGTGATAATAACAAGGCTTGAGACGGTGGAGCAATGCTAGAAAGAATGGGGAGGGACTTAATTATTTTCTTCGGGAAGAAATGATTAGTCTCTATTTTGCTAGACGAAAATTTTCGAAGCTTTGCTTCCGATTGGTCAGAAAACATGAAAAGAAGAGTCTTTGTTGCATTTTGGAGACTCACATTTATGAAGGCGTGGAATTGTTTCTATTTTCTGGGAAATTAAGCAAACTGATATTTAGTGGACTATGGGTATCAAAGATTTTTTGGTCCAAGAAATCACTTTCTCGCTGCGTTCTGAAAGTTTGTTCCTGTCCATGTGTTTCGGTGGTTCGTGTGCTTTTCATGTAATTTTTATTTGCCAGAATTCGTAAGGACATTTTATCTCGTAAATGCTTCATATTTCATGGACTATTCAAATCAGCTTCTCCATTGCCCCGAGTGGCTTAATGAGATCATCTAATTGTTGCATGTTGGAAATGGACAATTTTGCAGCAGGGACCATTACTGAACCAATTCGGGATGTTCATTAATTCATTATCTACTGGTGGAGGGGAGTTGTGCGGGACTTATTCTCAGCTCAAGTTCGATAAGCGTAAATTCTCGTGCATGAAAATTGCAAACAACTTACAGGCTCAACAAGCTCTTCATAATTTTTCATTGTCCAGTGCAACTTCTAATGCTCTGTCCATTATTGCCGCTCCAAGACTCTGTTATAAGCCAGTTGTTTGTGGATCCAGATTTGGATGGCCTAGTTTTAGTGTTTCAGCTAACAGTGGTCGGTGTTATTCTCATTTTCCAAAATCACAAGCATATAAAAAGGATGATGCCCTTTCTAAAGAGAAACAGGGAGGCATCAATGTCTTGGGTACAAAAGGTAATTTTAACTCAAAGCAGAAGTTTCCTAAGGCATTGGCTGCTAGGAGTAAAAAGAGTGCCAATGGCTCGGCATTAAATAATAGGGATAATGAGACTATTGCTGAAACCCAACAGCCCTCTGCTAAGCAAGATGATAAAGTTCAAGGGCAACGAGAGCTGTCAAGAAGCAAGAAAAATACAAAAAAGCAGAAGAGTGCTGCTAGTGCTGTAGACAAAGATTCTCAGTTGAGGGGGTCTGGCAGATCGTCCTCTGAAACAAAGCCAGAGGTTAGTCAGTTTTGGTTGATGACTAAAGACCTTTCTGTTATGCATGGATAGGATGTTCATGGAATATAATTCTATTTTTTCTGCTCACATAGGGCATGAATAGTTACTGTGTATTTACATTTTTCATGCTGTTGCACATTCAACTTTTGTTCATATAGTCTTTTCATAGTTGGTTAGCACAGTTAGTATCTGTCCGAATTTTGTAAATTTATCGTGGTTTAAGTCTCTGTATTGTTTATTGTCTTTCTGTTTCTACAATTGCTTTCCTGTGCATTAAATGTGCAGAGGGATTCCTAATCATACTAAACATGCAAGTCTTTCACTAAACAAATGCATCTCCAGGTCAATCTCAGTGGGGAGAAGCCAGAAAAATTGCCTCATTCTTCTACCTTGCCAAAAATGGCCTCTGGTAAGAATAGTGAAAACTCTTCAAAAAAGATGATTACTAAATCTCTTGAGAAACAAGGACAAGCAGTGAAGGTGACTGTAAATTCTCGCAAAGGAAGCAACCTCAAACCACTGTATCCTCCTAGTGGCAAATCAGTTGTGGTGGTGGAGTCCATTACAAAAGCAAAAGTTATTCAGGGTTACCTTGGTGACATGTTTGAAGTGTTGCCTAGCAATGGCCATGTGAGGGATTTGGCTGCAAGGTCAGGATCTGTCCGTCCTGATGAGGACTTTAGCATGGTATGGGAGGTTCCTTCTCCTGCATGGACTCATCTCAAGAGCATCAGGGTTGCTTTGAGCAGGTACTATTTTTCATTCCATATGATCATTATACTATTATGCCATTAGAGTAATACCGTCAATGAAATTGCAAAGCCACTAGCAGATGACATTCTCCATTTACATACTGAGTAAATGGTTTCACTCTATCTGGTATAGTTGTGATAGCCCTGCTGTGATCTTTATGTTACCATTTTTAGACCAGATTTTACTTTGAATTGACCAAGTAACAAGCCCATGAATACAAGTAATATAATTAAATACAATGTAATCTGATTATGGCTAGTATGCCCACTTGTCCAAGAGATGACTGTTTGGAGCCTCTTAGGCTGTAAATGGGTTCAGTTTGCAAAATGATGTAGATCAAGATGAGCAGCCACTGGAATGGCTGGTCATGTGTGATCTGTTCAGTTTTTTGAGCATTTATGCGCATCCAGATTACTAAATCTTTCATAACTCACTGATGTCCTTGAATTCTTTTACTTGTTTCTCAGAGCAGAAAATCTTATTCTAGCATCTGATCCCGATCGTGAAGGAGAGGCAATTGCTTGGCACATTATTGAGATGTTACAGCAACAGGATGCATTACATGACAGCATTACTGTTGCTAGGGTTGTTTTTCATGAAATAACAGAATCGTCCATTAAGGCCGCCCTTCAGTTGCCAAGAGAAATTGACACTGACTTGGTTCATGCATATCTTGCGCGGAAGGCACTCGATTATTTGATTGGTTTCAACATCTCACCATTATTGTGGCGGAAACTACCAGGTTGCCAATCAGCAGGGCGAGTCCAGTCTGCTGCATTGTCCCTCATATGTGATAGAGAAATGGAAATTGATGAATTTAAACCACAAGAATATTGGAGTGTCGAAGTTGGGTTTAACGGTAGCCTGGCTGGTACTACTGTTAAAACAGTTTCTTTCAAATCCAACCTGACACATTTTGCTTCTAAGAAATTAAATCAGCTCTCTATCAGTTCACATAAAGAAGCAAAGTATATTGAAGAGAAGCTTTTGTCATCAAGCTTCAAAGTGATGGTCCACAAAAGTAACAAGATGAGGAGGAATCCTCCTACTCCTTATATAACCTCTACACTTCAGCAGGATGCTGCAAATAAATTGCATTTTCCTGCCACATATACTATGAAGGTTCTCCATTGTTTTCTTGGTTTTGTGCGGATGTTGTCTGTGCATACGATACCCTGAATGTCTGCTTAAATCATGTTCTAGATCAGCATTTCAATCTGTCTTCTAAATCGACCTTATACTGGCAATCAATATACTTTTTTTTTTATCTCATTTATGCCAGAACGATTTGTTATTAAGCCAAGATTGAATAGATTTATCTATAGAATATAAGATATCACTTCTCTTCATGATCTAATCCTGGGATGGTCTAAAGAAAAGGAAATATCAGAATATGAGTCATGAGATAGTTAATGGATTAATCAGTTGTGTGGAGTTCTCTGACCATCTACAAAGTGTACTGACCATCTTGGATCTTGTGATCAAATATATAAGTTAAACAGATGGTATGCACTTCATCATTTTCTTTCCAGGTGCAGATTTTAATGTCTTTGTTGAGGTAGATTAATTAAATCTGTATGAACTTAATTTGATGATCTGTTGTTATAGACATGCTGATTGGATGTCCCTTCATTTGTTTTTCTTCATTTGATAATCATTGTGAACAAAGTGGTTGATTTTACTAGGTTCTTGCATTAATGGATACTAGACTAGCTTCCCAGGGTATTGACAGTAGGAGAATCTAGCTTGTACAGAACCATTTACTTGTGATTTGCTTGTAATTTACATGACAACTTACATATGCTCCCATTAGGTAATTTATATTACTTGAATACAATTGCAGCTTGCGCAGAAGCTTTACGAGGGGGTTCAACTATCTGATGACAATGCAGTGGGTCTGATTACTTATATGAGAACTGATGGGTTACATGTATGTTTGATCTTCTCTAGATACTATCCTCCTGCAATCTAAGGCCAGTTTTAGTCTCTCAATGATTGATGACTGTAGATAATATTACTCTAGCTTTGTCAATTCTTTGGATATAAATTATCAAATATATCGCTAACAATCAAATAGATCTTAATTAGAGATAGTATTGTACAATTATTGAGTTTATTTTTCTGATCAACTCCATCTGATCAGTCAACTTTCATGGAAGTCTTTTTTATGCGGATCTTTATAATAAATTGATGGGATTTTCTCTATTTGTTTATATTACAGATTTCTGATGAGGCTGTCAGGGAAATTAATTCATTGGTAGTTGAAAGGTAGAGGCATTTCAAAAAATAAATGCTTTTGTCTTTATAATTCATAAAATATATGACTTATCCTCATTTTAGGTTCCTTGATTTTTTAGTATATATAGGTTCCTCAGATTCTATTGATGGCATAGCTACCTAGATTAATGCTGTCAACTGTCACAAACTTACATGCGATAAGCAAATTTGCAGGCATTGTGTTGCAGTCATGCTAGTATAATTTTAATGCAATTTCATAACCTATTCTTTTTCATAACAATAATACAACTGATTCCTTATTGATATACTTGCCAAAAAAATTATTCTTTATTGATGCATGTACTTTTCTTCATTTATACAGCATAAGTGGCTCTTACTGTACTAATGTCTTCTGGAAACATTTCTTATAAAGGTACGGTCCTGGTTTTGCATCAAAAGCTGGCCGCAAATATTTCAAGAAGGTGAAGAATGCTCAAGAGGCTCATGAAGCAATTAGGCCTACGGATGTCCGAAGATTACCTTGTAAATATTTGATCTTTCAGTCTAGATTTTTTTGTTACATCATTCGATATTGATGAATGGTCCAGAGTCTCATTTCATTGTCTGTCTACTTTTAGCGATGCTTGATGGAGTACTTGATGAAGATTCAATGAAGTTATATGCTCTTATATGGTCTCGTACGGTGGCATGCCAAATGGAACCTGCAATTTTCAGTCAGGTTAGGAGGGAAATAGTATTTTAATCTTTAGACAACATTCTTTTCTGTCTTGTCAATTTGAATTAGAATTGGCCATGTATAATTGACCAAACCATCAGCCTTTGTCTGGATGCATATAATATGAAGTGATCTGTTTCCTTCTCAAGTGATCATTATTGTTTGAAGTTCATCATGCAAACCTATATTAAGGTGCCATACATTCATCTGTTTATCTGCATGTTCTGATATTTATTTGGAATGTTGTATGGTGAAGGACACTTGCACATAAGAAAAAGGTGTAACAGAACATAGAAAAACAAATAAAAGATGCTAACTCTCAAGAACAAGGAGAGTTGGTCTTATTCATCAAAATGAGCATATCCTACCTGCACCGTCTTGGCGTTATACTTGTAAAAATCCTTTTATTTATAATCCTAAAAAATTAGTAAAGAAAATTAAAATGAAAATGGGCCCAAACTTTGTCTTGAGAGTGATAGGTAGAAGAAGCTCAGTTTTGGAAAGATAGGGAGTGGGTTAGTTGGTGAAGAATGTAGAGAAAATATTCCCTCAAATTTTACAAAGTTTTAGAATTTGTTAAATGCTGCATTTGACATAGATATAGGTGTGTCATAAATCAACTTACCGTATGTGAAAACAAATATTAAGCTTCTAGATAAAAGAGCAAAATTATTCCACTTCTTGGCAGCATGACTATTTCTTCTATTTGGGAAAAAATTCTTTTGTGTTACATCCTGAGTGCATCCTAGCTTCTAGGAGGATCAGATATTTTTGCCACGATTGAAATTTCTGTGTATGATCCTGAGTTTTAATCATCAGTTCCATCACTTTGAATAACTGTTTTGCTTGTTATTTTGGACCTCTTGCTCCTTGATCAGATACAAGTTGAGATCAAAAGTAATGATGAATCAATTGCATTCAGCTCTTCTTGGTCAAAGAAAGATTTTCTAGGGTATAAGGCAGTTTTCAAGGTATAGCAATTTTCAATCTAATATGCTAATTGTCTCCAGTACTCACCTTCAATAGGTGTTTACTTTGCTTTAGGAGATATTGTGATGCTTACTTTGACTATTGAAATGATGCTTTATAAATTCAAGGATACGGAAACTGAAGTGCTGAAATCTAAAGAAACGGAGGAGACTGAAAATGATTCTGCTGAGACTGAAATTCTGAATTCTTTGAAGGTAACATTTTAAAATAGCCCCTGCAAGATCCCTGATTTAGTTTTCACAAATTAGTTGTGTTCTGTTGTTAAGTACAATCAGACATAAATTGTATAAGATTTCTTCTTCTATGTTAATCTTTCTTATACAGTCTGTAGTGATTCTACCTTTTGCCCATGGTGGTACACTGTACATAATTCTATATGTAATTGTATATGTATATTTTTTTTGTCACATTTGCTGATTCATTGTGTCATAGGCTGGTGATCATTTGACTCTCAGTTTGGTGGAACTTATACAGCATTTTACTCAGCCTCCACCACGCTACTCTGAGGGTTCACTTGTAAGCTGCTTTGACATTTCTTCGTGATCTCTCAAACTAATCACTTATTCTTTGTATCAATATTTTTCTTATCTGCGACACCAGTTGGCTATAATATTCTGCATTTTAAGATTTTCTGAGCTTGGAACATGAGATGTACCTTGAAGGCACCAAAGGAATTCTAAGGTCTGGATACATATGTATAGACAGAAAAATATCCAAAATGCACTAAACAAGATGCCAAGATTTTATGGATGATTACTAGGTCCTAATAGTTTCCTTGTAGTTTCATCTACCGCATGTGCATAATATGCAAACAAACATTTATCATGCTATTTATTGCTAGTTTAACATTATTGATGTTGCATGCTAAAGGTTAGGAAATTAGAAGAGCTTGGGATTGGAAGACCTTCAACATATGCAAGCACATTGAAAGTTTTGCAGGTAACCTATGTTGCTTAGAATTGAATATCAAAATCATCTAATGCCATTTCATAAAATATCTTTGGCCGTATCAATATATACTCTGAAGGAGGTTGTTTCTAGAGTAGATGTCATCATCTATGTGCAGGTCATTTGTGGCTATTGATCCATGCCTTGTCCTGTGGATTTCAGGACAGAAAATATGTGTTTGTAAGGAGCCGTGTACTCCATCCTGAATTTCGCGGCCGAATGGTAAATTCACTCTGTATTTTCTACTGAATCTGATGAAAGTTAGACTTCTTTGAACTAATGGATCCTCCGTTTGCAAGTATGATACTTTTAGGTTAGAAAGAAGGCCTGCTTACTGGTCATAAGTGACAAATAGATATCTTACTGCACAGTTGCCTCATATGAGCTGACTGAATCTTAGGACTGCATGGCGTGTTAATGAATTATGATATTTTTACTCCAAAAAAAAAAAGGAATTATGATATGATTTACAAGTGCATTACACTGTCAGTAAATGCAATCAATCATGCTTGACTGACTCAGATTTGTAATCCAGATCTTGCAGTTACTTTGACTAATGATGCTCCTAAATAATTATGTTCACCATCTTTGAAGCTTCTTAGGGTTGTATTAGAAGTCCTTAAAATAAGATTGTAAATTAAAATATTTCTTTATTTGTTGGGCATTTGAATTTTGATAGTTTATTTGAGGGTTTTTAAAGCTGTATAAGAAGTCCTCGGACAAGATTTTAAATTGATGTATTTAGTTATGTATTTTTTTTTCTTGGGCATTTGAGTTTTAATATATTTATTTGTCTATTAATTTTGTGTTAGGTTTCAGCATTCCTCTCTCACCATTTCACTGAGGTCACTGACTATAGCTTCACTGCTGACATGGAGACCGAGGTGACTCTTGTTACACTCTTGTCTCTGACATTCTTCTCATACTATGGTTTATAAGATTGGGCTTTCTGAAATTTCTTTAGCTGGATAATGTTTCTGCTGGCTTAACGGAATGGAAAGGTCTCTTAAAAGACTATTGGACGCGATTTAGTTCATATTGTAACCGTGCTGCTACTGTCCATATCCATCAGGTGTGTAAGGCTTAGTGAAAATGCTGTCTCTACATTAAATTTCCATTTTGATTTTTAACGTTGTTTCATCTGTTCGTATAGGTAGAGAAGATGCTAGAGAAGAAATTTGGGAATTTCTTGTTTGCTTCTCTTCCTGATAAAAGCAGGACCTGTCCAAGGTATATTGAGATATTGTGCTTTAAGGAAAATGACCAGAATATCATTTTTTTAACATCTAATTGACATGGTTTCTGGTGCACATATTAGTAATTTTGGGTTAGTTTTTTTCCTCTCAACAAATTTCTCCCCATTTCATTGACATTACTGGTTTGTTGTATGGTTCTAGACCCTTCTAATCAATACATGGATTCTATAAACTCAAATCTATTGCAGTTGCTTGGAGGGCACTCTGATATTCAAAGTGAGTAGATATGGTGCTGGCTATTTTATTGGTTGTGATCAGCATCCAAGATGCAAGTGAGTATTTGAGTCACCACTTGATTAGTGATGATTTTTTGAAATTATTGGTTCTTAGCCTGCCCATGAAGTTATTTGCAATGTTAGAAACTTCTTTTCAGTTAGGCTTCATCATGGGCTAGGCCAATCGAGCATAACTATTAAGGAGGAAATCTCGGTGGCCCAGCTGATGGTTAAGTCTAGATGCCTGCAGGCCTTCCCATTTTAGAGAGTCCAGCTCAGGCCCACAAAACAAGACTTGTGAATATTGGTCCGTTTACAGGAACCAGACTAATCACATGCTGACCCAGTACAGTTCTGAGAACTGGGGTCTCATTGATGGGTTCATGTGGCATTTTGTGTTTACATCAATTTTCCCTGACTGACCAATATTTGGGTTCTTTCCTGGTGTTCACTGACCAAATTGCTCAGTTTCATCTAGAAGTATCATGTACTTTAATGGGTTAGGTCCTGGAACATAGGTATATATTCCCCGAGCTTCTCAATTTTTTTCCAGGTACATTGCAAAGACCTTGTATGGTGAGGAGGAGGAGGAGACAGTCCCACAAAATAATACTACAATTGAGGAGCCAAAGCTTCTTGGTCTTCACCCAGTTTCCAATGAGAAGGTCCAGACAGTCTTAAACTGTACCTGCAACAATTAATAATCACTGAAGGTTTTCTAATATCTCTTTTCTTCCTCTTTCCTTATGCAGATTCTTCTGAAGAATGGCCCCTATGGTTCTTATGTGCAACTTGGCGAGGATAGAAAGGGCTATATACCTAAAAGGGCATCAATTGCTCAGGTACTATGACATTTTCCTTGTGAATAGTGATAACTCAACTGGGCTATATTAACTGCTGTAAACTTTTGCTGATCTGTTTGGCTGTGTAAACCTGTACCATCTTCCTGTAACTTTGAAAAGCAGAGTTTAGTATTGTAGGATCCCACTGTCTGAAATGCATCGCTTGTTGAAATATATAAAGAACTGGATTAAAAAAACCATTTAAAAAATTCAAACCAGAGCATATTGGTCAAGTTATCTATCAGGCTGCCCTACACTATATTTATTTAGATGTTATGGGAAGCTTGAGTGTAAGAAGTGGATTATAGGATTAATTTTATCAATTTTACAGTTTCTCCTGATTAATAATCAGTATATTTTTTTCATTCCAAGTACACCCATGTATAACTCTGTTAAAAAGAACTCTCCCTCATGTAGTTGAAGGATGCAGACTCGATTACCCTTGAAGATGCTCTTGAGTTGTTCCGGTACCCTATTACATTGGTAATTCTTTCTACTGGCTATTTCTTTTGCTTAAAATGTTAAAATGAGCTGCCAAGCTCCATTCTGTGTTTTTTTTTTCTTTTTCTACAGGGCGAGCACCCTAAGGATGGGCAGCCTGTGGTATTGAAACTTGCTAAAGTCGGCTTTACTATCAGACATCGGCGTAATATTGCTCCTGTTCCTAAGGTATTCCAGTAATTTCTACTGACTATTTATACGTCCTGATTGATTTTTCCCCTTTTCTTTTTGGAAAGTAAAATAAATATACCTTGTCGTTTCTCATAACTGACTACTTTAAAGGGAGATTGATTTCTAGTCTGTACTCGAAGCCATCTTTCATGAGAAGGGTATGGTTCACTTGACTCTGTTTGTTTCGGTTTTTTCAAGTAAGAATTTATCAAAAAGGATATTGGAACTCACCAATATGTCATTCTGCCAGAATTTATCGAATAATGACCACCTTTGATAATTCACGATAATACACACTAATGGACAGAACGTGAAACCGGCTGATATCAATATGGACAAGGCACTAGAGCTATTGTCAAGCAAGGATGTGAGGCGCTCTGGCCGACCTAAGGGCAAGCCAAAGGTTGCAGAAGCCCTCGAGGTTTTGTAGTGTCCCGCCCAGATCAAACTGAAAAGGCAGACTCGTCGCAGCTTGAAGGAAGAGTCATCCGGCAGCAATCTCCTCTTGTTTTTGAACTTGGAACCAAGGCGATTGTTCTCCAGAGCAGGAAGAAGGGCTTGTCTATGTATCCAAGAGCATGCTAATTCTACATGCATACCTCGAGGTCATCTCAAGTTTGATTTTGTAGTTTTGATTTCTCCATACAGGCAGACCTGGAGAGCAGATCTTCATTGCAGTCGGGGACGTCCACCATCCTTGGTGGGATCTGCTTCCATTGGTTTATACCCATCTTCCCTTTTGATCGGTTGCAACTTGCATCAACATCTGTAAGATGTAGCATTGCCTTGGTTCTTTCTAGCTATCCCCATGTCAGAAAAAAAAAAAAATTTGGTTGACTTAGACTATACGTACCTCTACAGGAATTGGCAAGTCACAGAATTTTCCCTCATCCTTTATTTCTACTCATTGGTGTCTAGGATCGAGATTTTTGTTCAAACTTTGTCTTCTGTCCTTTGAATCTCTGATGGATCGTATTTTCTGCTCCAAAAATGGTTGCATTGTCCGAGACACATTGATTTTCGTTTATGATATGCACTGTGCTTGATGACCGGGATAAGAGTACCGAAAAATCTGGGCCTGAACTGAGGGTATTCATAGAGTCGACAAGTTAAATAAAAGTTTGATTCTTCCCTTGCATAAGGTCTGGTAGCCTTTGATGAGGATACCTATGCATGTACTCACCAAACCCATTGATTTATAGATTGATGATAATAAAGTTCAATTATTGGATTCTAAACTTTTTTTTTATTCCTTTCTTTTATTCTCAATATATTTTTTATTGTTTACAAAAAAAAAGGGAGACACGCAAATTCTTGTTTGCATTATCCAATAACTCATAGTAGACTAAACTAAGTCCGTATTGGATCCAAGATAGCCTATAAGCATAGTAAGGTTTTATAAGTAGTGAATTTTTTCTATTTATAATATATAAATTCGAAGGTAGATGTGAAATTATATAAATTAACATAGTTAACACATTATATGACAGTGGCAAAACATGATGATAGGCTTTTACTTGCTCTAACAATCAATCACTAAGGCTAATTTGTTGATTTTTGGTGGGTGTCTCCGGATTCCCCCAGAGAAGAAGGGTAGACGATTTGGGTGGGAATGGCCATGGCAGGAGCTGCTGACTCGGGGGGAACCCACAGCTCTGCGTTTTTTACCTTTGAAACACACCGCAGCACTTCGTACGGAAACACGTCCCCGATTACGATCACCATCTGGCTCTCCAAATCCACCTTGTAAGACNAAGGTAGATGTGAAATTATATAAATTAACATAGTTAACACATTATATGACAGTGGCAAGACATGATAATAGGCTTTTACTTGCTCTAACAATCAATCACTAAGGCTAATTTGTTGATTTTTGGTGGGTGTCTCCGGATTCCCCCAGAGAAGAAGGGTAGACGATTTGGGTGGGAATGGCCATGGCAGGAGCTGCTGACTCGGGGGGAACCCACAGCTCTGCGTTTTTTACCTTTGAAACACACCGCAGCACTTCGTACGGAAACACGTCCCCGATTACGATCACCATCTGGCTCTCCAAATCCACCTTGTAAGACGTCACCCCTGCAGTGGTTCACAAGGACTCAGATTTGCCTCATTGACACTGACCGACGTGGAGTAAGTATCTCGAGATATATGCACGGATGAAATGATTCGGCAATGTTACCGTCCATCTTTGCGATGTGTTTCTCCACCTTTCTTGCACATCCGTCGCAGTGCATCGACACCCTCAGTGTTACTGTCTGCAAGATCGATTATTCTTGTCAGTCAGTCACTCGTGGAGTTCAATCAGACAGATGCAGGAACAGAACGATCAATAGATGCAGACTCGGCGTTTCGACTGCTGCCATCCAGCCCCAGTTGGCCTCAGCCTGCTGGGCAACGCTAATTACTGATTCCGTAGTAAGCTGCCTTGCCAATATTACAGCAGCTTCTCGACTGTGTGTCACATCTCGTGGTTGTTGTCACCTCCGTTTGTCGTGGAACTGGAGCTCTCAGCTCCGTAGCATCCATACATCTTCCACTGGATTTTACGGATACACTCGCAGAAAAAATCTCGAGGCAGGCTCAGTGCGAGATTCAGGTTATAACTCGGTAACAGAAACTGGAAGAGCGAGGCCACAGCAGCAAGAAAGGGAAGGTTCCAAACTCAGATACTGACCTTGGGTTTCAACTGGAAGGCCAAGGTCTGGTGTTCATCATCATCGGACAGAAGCACGTCTTTCAATCTCATCACACGGCCTCCTTCACTCTTTACCAGTGGCCTCCTCTCGAGCTCCTCCTCCTCCGAATCGTGGACGGATGTCGGCTCCATGGCTTTTATGCATGAGAAACACGAAGGAGTACTGCTTGGAGATGAAGGAGAGGAGGGGCATGGGAAACACCCCAGAATCTTGCCGAAACAGCTTTCCTTCTTCCCCATATTGCCTGTTGAAGTAGAGTTATCTTCTTCTTTCAGAGGAGTAAGGACTGCACTTCACGGGCTCTGACTACGTGCTTCCATTGAACTGGCAAGAACATGACTCCAAATACTTGCATATACTAATATACTGATATAAACAAGAACATATAGATATAGATATATATATATATATCTATCCATCTTTCTCGGCCCTTCTTTTTACGAGAATGTGACTAATTCTTGTACAGCACATTCGTCACGAAGCGCTTACCTTACCTTGGATTCAAGTATCTGTGCATTGAATAAAAATCGTCCACATGGTGGGCAGCACTAGCGCCTCCTTTCTTTTTAGCCTTTTTTCTACATCGAAGAGAGAGAGGGTCAAAAAGAGAAATAAGTGGAGGCACCGGCTGACAACTAATATGAATTTATCTATTAATGTGGTTTAATATAACTTTATATTCAAATAGTCTGCTAAATTACTATTGTTATTGTGTCAAAAAAATTTGTAATTAGANAATGTGGTTTAATATAACTTTATATTCAAATAACATACCGAATTAGGATTATTAATGTGTCAAAACAAATCGTAATTAAAAGAGTTTTATTGGTGAAGTGTTTAAAATTTGGAATTTATTAAAAGAAGGTTAAGTGCAATGGATGGAGGGGGGAAGACAGTGAGGAACTCGAAGGTCAAAGTTTCCCCTCGTGAAAGTCAAAAAGGGTCGAGCAAGAGAGCACGACATCCAAGGGGAGAGCCCACTCTATCCTTAGAAACACTTAAAACAAAGGAAATGGCCTTTAGTGATGCCTAGCTTCCACATGGCCCTACTAGACTCTGGACCGGCCATCACGACTGAGAAATCCTTAGGTGAGCTCAGCTCACCACGTCACGTATGGACCGAGCCACCAATTATGTGACACATGTAACACTGGCCCCACCAACCTCTCTCTCTCTCTAGTCTCTCCCTTGTATTTTCTCCCATCTTCGAGTCTCCAGCTCCGGTGAAGATGACTCCGACGATGAAGATCGGTTCCCTCACAACCGAATAGAAAGGAGAAGACGGAAATATGTAGGTAGTTTAAGGGACGAGAGCGACGATATCGGAAAGTCCGACTCAGTGTCACTGAACGAAACTACCAGAGCGAGAGACGGCCGATAAGTGAACCGGAAAGAGGTTAGCGTCGATCGGTCGCTGTTGGAACCAAAAGTCGGAGGTGGCCTTGCGAGGGAAGGCAGTGTCAGTAGATGCGAGAGAGAGCGCGTGCGTGCGTGCGTGCGCGCGTGGGCTGTTGGAAACAGTAGTGCCCATTTTGACACATGTCAATCATATATAGGATGGGCGCGCATGTGACAGTAGAGGTGAAAAATCGTGCCGTCACCGCAAGATAAAAGCTGATCCAATCACTTTATTTACGATATAAGGTTGGGTTAGGACAATAGATAATAAAAGGTAGAAATATCCTGTTTGATAGTATGATAATCATTTTCGATCGTGATTTATCTGTAATTATAATTAAATTTATAAATGAGATTTTCTCTATATTTCAATAATACGTGATAGTTTATTAAATTTTTTTATCTTCTTAATTAGGTTATCGTACCAACCTGGTACATAAATATTCGCGTCCACACATGCCCAATAAAATTACTGGACCATTTCGACACGGCACAATAAGATTCCAGCATGATAAGCCTCGACTTAGCCGGATGTTATCGTACTGGGTCCATCCCGGGCTATTGTGCCGAGCCAAATTTTGCGAGATCTATGTGACAGTGGTGAGCTGAGCTCACACATGAATCTCTCTCGTCACCACATAGAGATGAAATGGCCTTTTTTTTTCTTAACTCTCTTTTTTCCTTTGCATATAAATACTGGAATCATAGCCATAGGCAGAGAGCTCTCAAAAACGGTACGTCCAAAAGCACCACATAAAAACATCATTTAAACTTAAAAATGTAAGAAAGAAAAAAATATTTATAATAAGAAAGTTATGAGAAAAGTTTTTTTAAGTGTGTTAATTATATATAAATAATTATATTTTTAATTATTATTTAAATTACTAGAATATTTAGATTAATAAATATATTATATTATATAAAAAAATTATTTTAAAATATTAAAATATTTAATTTTAAAAAATTATTTGTATTTGGTTCCCGGCTAGAAATATGAAAAGTTTATGTCCATATTATGATTTTCAGGGTAACTGATGTGGGTGGTGGGCCGATCTA
>CXYZ01012187.1:879612-890944 GCA_900006705.1 Sonneratia caseolaris
TGATTAGTATGTGATATTTTAACTTATAATTATTAATTATATTATTATTTATTAAATATACTGTTGTTACTCCTATGATTCATGCCTTATTGCTACTCCAAATTCATATCCGTAAAAAAAGGGCCAGATTAGAAATAAGCACTTCTCCTTCTGGGATTCTAACTCGGACGAGCGAGCACGCAGCTCAGTTCTGCAGAATTAGTCGAAGAGCCGACCCCGGCGGGTACACCCGTTGGTGGGGCTGGTTGACTGACTCATTTGGCATACTACGACTAATCGAAGGAACAAAACTGCTGACATTGACACGATATAAGGTAAGCCCAAAAATCGACGATTTGACGACTGGAAATCGACGGGACAGGCCTCTACTGCGATCCTCGTCGGCCTCTAAGACCGATCAGAAAGCACATCGTCGATTCACACAGAAGAAAAATATGGAAAGCATAGGGAGTGATATTGTACGATCCAGTCCAATTCTCAACGGGTTTACCGAGTTGAGGCCGATACCCAATTACAAAAATTAAGTTAAGAGAGGGTAAAATTCGAATTTCTCATATCTAATTTACATGTTTACGTTAGTAAATGGTGAAAATGTGAAATTAAATTTCTCATATGAGTGATATTTTCGCTGATTTTTTAATGTCAGGGNATATTGTACGATCCAGTCCAATTCTCAACGGGTTTACCGAGTTGAGGCCGATACCCAATTACAAAAATTAAGTTAAGAGAGGGTAAAATTCGAATTTCTCATATCTAATTTACATGTTTACGTTAGTAAATGGTGAAAATGTGAAATTAAATTTCTCATATGAGTGATATTTTCGCTGATTTTTTAATGTCAGGGGAATGAGAAAAAAAAATTGTTCTATTTAAGAAAACGGTGATCAGATACGAGAGAGGTCGTTTTCACTAATCAAAGGGAGTGGATAGACATGGAAACCGTGGCCATCCATACGAAATCCAACTCGAATGAGATCACACTGGCAATGATTGGCTTAGCATACAAGAAAATAATGGCTAGCTGTACTCGGATTAATAATTTCGACTACAAGATCTGATAAAGGGATCCATAAGATTGAGATCCATACGTTTCATATAATCCTATGAGGAATCTGTATATATGTGTGTGTATATGTCCTTGGGGAACTTTTGTTGTTCAATTAATAGATTCATACGTCAAAATGATGGTCACTCTCCTACTCGCTTTTCCATGCGTTCAGGGGGGAGCGGGCGAGGTGTGGGTGGCGGTGTTGTGGGTGTCACTATTCAATGTCATATAGTCACCACACCACACGGCATTGCCATCCATTTAANCACCACACCACACGGCATTGCCATCCATTTAATGTGTGTGACCTAATCACAGGCTGTCCACAAAAAGGGTCCTCAAAAATTAAATGATAGAGGCCGCCTTCGGTTTCGAATCCGCCATATGTATAGACAAAGAAATAGGGCCAACCTAACTTACATAATAGTCGCATAAATATTCACATTTTTTAAATATATATATATATATGTATATATAATTGTTGCTTTGATGAGAAGGAGAGCTAACAATAACAACAACAACAACAACAACCCATGTGAGTGAGTACTTACCTCTAATATGGCCCCAACCCCAATTCATCATCACCATCCATCTTGTCAAGGGAAAGCAGACAGAGACAATGCTCGCTCGCAGCTGGAATTTCATTGGGTCTCTAAGGATCGAGGAAGAAAAAAGAAAATAATCCCTTTTATTAAATTATTATCCACTATTTCCACGTTCTCTTCGGATGCGCAATCCACTTGGTTTGAGTTTGGGAGGAGAAAAGAAACAAAGGATGGGCACAGGAAGGAACAGACGATATTGGTGAGCTCCGTGGGTTGTCGATCACTACCCACATCCATCCCACACCACACGCAAGAAGAAGCCCTGAAAGGGACTGGCATCGTGTTCCTCTGTTGACACATTGCCGATACCAGTAATTAACTATCTGGAACGCACGAGCTCACCGATCATAAAATTCCAATGGTAAAGCTGTCTTAAGTTTGACGAATAGTAGTAGTTAGTAGGGTTGACTGATGGAGGGAGGTGGAGGAGGAGGCGTATCGTTCCAACTGTGATGATGATGATGATGATGGTAAAATAAAGTGGGTGTTTTCCCTTCTGCCCTTAAATTGCAAAATTTCGACTTCGTTGAATTCGGCAGGCTAAGAAGTGAATTAAAAAAAAAAAGCGAAAATCTATTTATTTGAGATCTTTTAAAATGGTATAATCGTAATGGAAAATATTTTCTTCTCTTCTTATATTTGGGGGTGAATTTTTGGGATCGATTTTGATAGCGAAGGTTGGCTGCACATGGTAAAAGCTTCAGAGGGGTCAACCCGGAATTTATCGTTGGAGCAAACTCGCAGGTGGTGGGGGCATCAATGGATCCAAGATGTACCCGTCAGAGATCAAGGAGATGACATCACAGTCCCCTCAATGGCCGGGTTTAGAAAAAACGAGTTCAAATGAAACGAAGTTGGACCTTCTGGAAATTAGAGCACCCATCCATATTAAGCACAGACCCCGTTCGTTCGAAGTTCAACCCCTCAATCAAATTTCGGTCACGCCTTACTGACTAAAGCGAAGATTAGTTTGGGAGTTGTCCCAGTTCGGCTTTTGGAGCCCANAAATTATTTTAAAATATTAAAATATTTAATTTTAAAAAATTATTTGTATTTGGTTCCCGGCTAGAAATATGAAAAGTTTATGTCCATATTATGATTTTCAGGGTAACTGATGTGGGTGGTGGGCCGATCTAGCCGTGAGCTCTCCTGGATATTCGTTTCAAATGACAAGTATGTCACTCGATCGGAAAAATGCGGGTAAAGATTTTCATGATAAAATTAAGCAGGACGTAACTCACGTTTAATTAATTTGAAACGATATGGTTTATTTCAACCCATCTTCCATGCCAATGGGGGCATGTTTTCTTGGGACCTATAATGATCGACCACTGGTTGGTTATCCCCGAGCCTTGATCATTGTAAACTGTTGTCACTCTTCGTATGTCGCCAAAAGGTAAGTGGCAGCATATTCATTGCAACTGGCTCAATTCGACAGCTTTGTCTTCGATCGAAAATTATTGTGGAAGCATGATGAGCTCAAGAGTGGACGGACCAATACAGTTTTGTATAGAAGAATCATGCCATCATATCATATTATATAACATAATAATATATATATATGTATGTATGTATGTGGATGACAGTGGTGGGTCTACCAGGTAACGTGTACTTTCGTAGTGGTCGGCGTGTTTTGGCACTGATTGTTTCTTCTAATTTGTCATTTCGTCGAGGCTGCGTTCCCATGGGAACCTTCATCACACACGTAAGTGGATCTACTCATAGAAAATCTAATGTAAGCACGCGTGCTTCCCAGTGCCCTTTCGTAAAATACAAATTTACGGTTCTTTTCTATATACATATATATATATATATATACACACATACACATAATTTATTTCTTTCACCTAAGAGCGGTTGCCACTGCATTTTGATTATAGTTTTTAAAAATCGGACCAGATAGTTAATCGGCTCAGTTTACTTAATTAATCCAAATACACTTTGAATTCGGTCAGATTCATATGAATTGGTTAATTTTCAGATTCGACCGTCAAATTCAACTAGACCGGCGGTTGAACCAGTGGATTAAAAAATATTTAAAAAGAGAAAAAAAACTCTTATCAACTCTGTTATCCATTCAAAAAATATATCAATCTTATATTTTATTTTTATTAGATTTAAATTTATATGATTGGTGGGATGCAGACATTATGAAGGATATTTTAAATTTTAAATTATAAATGTATGATTAGTATGTGATATTTTAACTTATAATTATTAATTATATTATTATTTATTAAATATACTGTTGTTACTCCTATGATTCATGCCTTATTGCTACTCCAAATTCATATCCGTAAAAAAAGGGCCAGATTAGAAATAAGCACTTCTCCTTCTGGGATTCTAACTCGGACGAGCGAGCACGCAGCTCAGTTCTGCAGAATTAGTCGAAGAGCCGACCCCGGCGGGTACACCCGTTGGTGGGGCTGGTTGACCGACTCATTTGGCATACGACGACTAATCGAAGGAACAAAACTGCTGACATTGACACGATATAAGGTAAGCCCAAAAATCGACGATTTGACGACTGGAAATCGACGGGACAGGCCTCTACTGCGATCCTCGTCGGCCTCTAAGACCGATCAGAAAGCACATCGTCGATTCACACAGAAGAAAAATATGGAAAGCATAGGGAGTGATATTGTACGATCCAGTCCAATTCTCAACGGGTTTACCGAGTTGAGGCCGATACCCAATTACAAAAATTAAGTTAAGAGAGGGTAAAATTCGAATTTCTCATATCTAATTTACATGTTTACGTTAGTAAATGGTGAAAATGTGAAATTAAATTTCTCATATGAGTGATATTTTCGCTGATTTTTTAATGTCAGGGGAATGAGAAAAAAAAATTGTTCTATTTAAGAAAACGGTGATCAGATACGAGAGAGGTCGTTTTCACTAATCAAAGGGAGTGGATAGACATGGAAACCGTGGCCATCCATACGAAATCCAACTCGAATGAGATCACACTGGCAATGATTGGCTTAGCATACAAGAAAATAATGGCTAGCTGTACTCGGATTAATAATTTCGACTACAAGATCTGATAAAGGGATCCATAAGATTGAGATCCATACGTTTCATATAATCCTATGAGGAATCTGTATATATGTGTGTGTATATGTCCTTGGGGAACTTTTGTTGTTCAATTAATAGATTCATACGTCAAAATGATGGTCACTCTCCTACTCGCTTTTCCATGCGTTCAGGGGGGAGCGGGCGAGGTGTGGGTGGCGGTGTTGTGGGTGTCACTATTCAATGTCATATAGTCACCACACCACACGGCATTGCCATCCATTTAATGTGTGTGACCTAATCACAGGCTGTCCACAAAAAGGGTCCTCAAAAATTAAATGATAGAGGCCGCCTTCGGTTTCGAATCCGCCATATGTATAGACAAAGAAATAGGGCCAACCTAACTTACATAATAGTCGCATAAATATTCACATTTTTTAAATATATATATATATATGTATATATAATTGTTGCTTTGATGAGAAGGAGAGCTAACAATAACAACAACAACAACAACAACCCATGTGAGTGAGTACTTACCTCTAATATGGCCCCAACCCCAATTCATCATCACCATCCATCTTGTCAAGGGAAAGCAGACAGAGACAATGCTCGCTCGCAGCTGGAATTTCATTGGGTCTCTAAGGATCGAGGAAGAAAAAAGAAAATAATCCCTTTTATTAAATTATTATCCACTATTTCCACGTTCTCTTCGGATGCGCAATCCACTTGGTTTGAGTTTGGGAGGAGAAAAGAAACAAAGGATGGGCACAGGAAGGAACAGACGATATTGGTGAGCTCCGTGGGTTGTCGATCACTACCCACATCCATCCCACACCACACGCAAGAAGAAGCCCTGAAAGGGACTGGCATCGTGTTCCTCTGTTGACACATTGCCGATACCAGTAATTAACTATCTGGAACGCACGAGCTCACCGATCATAAAATTCCAATGGTAAAGCTGTCTTAAGTTTGACGAATAGTAGTAGTTAGTAGGGTTGACTGATGGAGGGAGGTGGAGGAGGAGGCGTATCGTTCCAACTGTGATGATGATGATGATGATGGTAAAATAAAGTGGGTGTTTTCCCTTCTGCCCTTAAATTGCAAAATTTCGACTTCGTTGAATTCGGCAGGCTAAGAAGTGAATTAAAAAAAAAAAGCGAAAATCTATTTATTTGAGATCTTTTAAAATGGTATAATCGTAATGGAAAATATTTTCTTCTCTTCTTATATTTGGGGGTGAATTTTTGGGATCGATTTTGATAGCGAAGGTTGGCTGCACATGGTAAAAGCTTCAGAGGGGTCAACCCGGAATTTATCGTTGGAGCAAACTCGCAGGTGGTGGGGGCATCAATGGATCCAAGATGTACCCGTCAGAGATCAAGGAGATGACATCACAGTCCCCTCAATGGCCGGGTTTAGAAAAAACGAGTTCAAATGAAACGAAGTTGGACCTTCTGGAAATTAGAGCACCCATCCATATTAAGCACAGACCCCGTTCGTTCGAAGTTCAACCCCTCAATCAAATTTCGGTCACGCCTTACTGACTAAAGCGAAGATTAGTTTGGGAGTTGTCCTAGTTCGGCTTTTGGAGCCCAAGACGAGATCGAGGACAGCATCCGAGGACGATGACCCCACATTTCGAATCCGCATCCTGATGAACCAACCCATTAATACCCCAAAAAACAGAAAGACTAAGAGGTTAAATAAAGTTCACATTTTTTTTAGTTTTATTTTCTTGAATGAAAAATCTTTTTTCCTGGTCATAATTGTAAATCTCACCTCAAGGTTTGATGGACATTTCCTTGCCATGTCGTCTTCTCCAGTACAAGCTTTTGAAATGTGTGAATTGTTAATCTAAAATGGTGTGGTTCATAAAAACTCAGCTCGACTCTCCAATTGGGTCGCCATTTTCAATTCGACACATAATTAAGGGAGAGGTGGGAACGGGAATTATGGGACAGCAGATGGATACTAAGTTCCGCTATCTGATTATTTTAAACTATTTCAAGAAATTGCGTTGGAAGATTGAAATATTAGCACCAATCACGGAAGAAATCTTGAGGGTCCACCCATCCGCTCTAGAATTCTTGATCCTCACCAAAGATCCACTATTACATGGCTGGCTCCCCTCCATTGAAAATACGTTGGAGAAATCACATTAGCCTACTGTTGATTTATCTACCCGAAAATAGCAGCCCATCATGATTTGAAAATGATAGGAAAGGACACGAAAGGATCCCAGTTTATCACGACTCAAACCCCTCGAGATGTTCAGGGTGGGAATCGACATGGATGACTAATCAAGAAAAAGGAGGAAGGTACCCGGGAGAAAATGCATATATGATGCCCAAGGAACGGAACTCGCGATCCGGACGATATCACATCAACACACACGCAGGGAATGACCAATCCAGAGAAGATGAACTTAGAATGGATGAAGCTGTCTGACTTCCGCAAAACAATCCAAGTAAAATTGTTCCAATATTAACGCTATAAACACAAAACAGAATGGAAAGAATAAAAGAAAGAAAAGTACGATATAATTGAGGATGATAACAATAATCTGCCCCCAAGAACAGCAACAGCAGCAGCGGATGACAGCAGCCACTATATTGTTGAAGGGAAGCCCCTGACATTACGATCGGTCCCCAGATCCATCATCTATACATACAACTGCTTATACAACCTAACTGTCTTTCTTTCCTCTGATAAAAGTTTTATTTTTCACAACTCAGAAAATATCCCATAGCAATTCATCATCTTCGGGAAATAAAAATGGTGAAATACGACTTGTCTCCGTTTCTTACCTCGCTCTATACTTGTTTCACACTCTTCTCTGTTTACCCCAGGCGAAGAAATAAGTGTTATCCTCTGTATTCAGCCGAATAATCCATCTTCCCTTTCAATCTATCAGCCGGAGCAATGACAATCGCTCAAATAGGAGGGAAGAGAAGACTTGATCGTGTGGCAGATTTGTTCGGCTCCAAAAGGGAGGTTAGAGGAGGAAGACTTTCAAAAGAATCAATAGAAGGGTGGTGGAGGAGGAGATGCGTATGAGATTCCGGGAATTGGAGGCAGTGGCCCTTCATATACTGGGGCTGGAGGAGGCGGGCTCTGGTAAATGTAAGGTGGTGGGGGTGATTGGTGATGGATAGGCGGTGTTGGGGATGGTGGAGGAGGTGGTGGTGAGGCGTAGTGTACTGGAGGTGGAAGAGGGGAAGACTTGTGGTATGGTGGGGGCGGTGATGATGATGGGGGTGGAGGTGAGCTATAGACGTATGGTGGTGGGGGTGAAGGAGATGGTGGTGGCAAGTAATGGGAAGGTGGCGGTGGAGGAGAGTGTGATGGTGAAGGTGGGGGAGGAGAGTACTCAATACATGCTGGAGGTGGCGGTGGTGAAGGCGGTGGAGGAGAATAGACCGGAGGCGGCGGCGGAGGGGGTGATAGGTATGGATAAATTGGTGGAGGGGGTGAATGTGGAGGAGGCGGGGGTGAATGTGGTGGAGGCGGGGGCGAGTGATGAGGTGGAGGAGGAGAATGCTGTGGAGGCGGGGGTGAGCTGTAGTAGTAAGGGCTAGGTGGTGGCGGAGAAAACAATGGAGGCGGCGGCGGAGAAGGACTGGGTGGAGGAGGGGGTGGGGGCCTTAGGCAGTAGATAGGCGGCGATGGTGATGGGGATGGTGGTGGCGGTGATGGCGATGGAGGTGGTGGGGGTGGGTAAACGGGCGGAGGCGGGGATGGTGGGGGTGGAGATGGTGGTGGGGGTGACGGCGGTGGTGGAGGAGGTAAATAAACTGGTGGGGGAGGTGGCGGTGGGGGTGGCGGAGGCGGAGGCGGAGGCGGGGGCGAGTACACTGGAGGAGGTGGAGGTGGCGGGGGAGAGTAGACAGGCGGCGGCGGTGAGGGTGGAATGTAGACAGGCGGCGGCGGTGAGGGTGGAATGTAGACAGGCGGCGGCAGTGACGGTGGAGTGTACACTGGCGGCGCAGGCTTAACTACCGGTGGAGGTGGGGGTGAGGGTACGGGCACAGAAGGCGAGGGCGGGAGGGGGGCCGGCACAAAAGGCTTGCACTTAAACGAGCTGCAGTCCACAGGCTTAGACAAGAAGGACTTACATTGGGCCGCTGACCGCTGCGCTGGTCTTGCCGGAAGGCAATTGCGCCGGTCATCGAAGGCTGCAAGGCTGAGGCATACAGGTGGCTCGCCAGTGAAGAAGTTATATGAGAATGTGAAGTTCTCTAGTTTGGGAAGCCGGCAGATGCTTTCCGGGATCTTGCCGGAGAGATAATTGTGAGCCACATTGAGCTGCTCGAGACTGACCATCCCGCCGACGGACTCAGGGAGGGGCCCCACCAGGTGGTTGTAGCTCACATCGAAGACGGTCACGTTGACAAGGCGGCCGATGTCCGCAGGAAGGCAGGATTGCAAGCCGTTGTTCATGAGGATGATCTCGTTGAGGTTGGTCATGTTGACGAGGCTGGAAGGTACGCAGCCGTGAAACTTGTTGTTGGCGAGGACGATGACCGACACCGGCGAGTTGCCGAAGTTGTCAGGGATGTCGAAGTGGAAGCGGTTGCTGTTGATGAAGATAGCGTCGAGGTCCTTGTCAAAGAGCTCCTTGGGGACGGTCCCTTCGAACTCGTTGAACCTCAGATCCAGGAACTTGAGCGACGGGAGCGTGAGGACCACGCGCGGGAACTTGCCGGCGAACCGGTTATTGCTCAGATCTAGCTCGAACAGCAGCTTCAGCCGGCCAAACTTCTGGGGCACGGTCCCACAAAACCGGTTGGAGTTTATGTGGAACAGCGCCAGATCAGTGAGCAGCCCCAGCTCCTCCGGCAGGTATCCCGCAATGTCGCCGTGGTTGAGGTCGATCCCGGCGACGGTCCGTATCTTCGGGTTGTCTAGGGCGGGGGCGCAGTAAACCCCAGTGTAATTGCACACACTGGATCCGACCCAGTCCTTGGTGAGGTTATACGGGTCGGAGAGGATGGCCTGCTTCCACGCCTGGAGCGCCACGTAAGCCGCCCGCAGCCGAGGGTTCTCGAAGACGAGGGACGGATCTACGGTGANCGGTGAGGGTGGAATGTAGACAGGCGGCGGCAGTGACGGTGGAGTGTACACTGGCGGCGCAGGCTTAACTACCGGTGGAGGTGGGGGTGAGGGTACGGGCACAGAAGGCGAGGGCGGGAGGGGGGCCGGCACAAAAGGCTTGCACTTAAACGAGCTGCAGTCCACAGGCTTAGACAAGAAGGACTTACATTGGGCCGCTGACCGCTGCGCTGGTCTTGCCGGAAGGCAATTGCGCCGGTCATCGAAGGCTGCAAGGCTGAGGCATACAGGTGGCTCGCCAGTGAAGAAGTTATATGAGAATGTGAAGTTCTCTAGTTTGGGAAGCCGGCAGATGCTTTCCGGGATCTTGCCGGAGAGATAATTGTGAGCCACATTGAGCTGCTCGAGACTGACCATCCCGCCGACGGACTCAGGGAGGGGCCCCACCAGGTGGTTGTAGCTCACATCGAAGACGGTCACGTTGACAAGGCGGCCGATGTCCGCAGGAAGGCAGGATTGCAAGCCGTTGTTCATGAGGATGATCTCGTTGAGGTTGGTCATGTTGACGAGGCTGGAAGGTACGCAGCCATGAAACTTGTTGTTGGCGAGGACGATGACCGACACCGGCGAGTTGCCGAAGTTGTCAGGGATGTCGAAGTGGAAGCGGTTGCTGTTGATGAAGATAGCGTCGAGGTCCTTGTCAAAGAGCTCCTTGGGGACGGTCCCTTCGAACTCGTTGAACCTCAGATCCAGGAACTTGAGCGACGGGAGCGTGAGGACCACGCGCGGGAACTTGCCGGCGAACCGGTTATTGCTCAGATCTAGCTCGAACAGCAGCTTCAGCCGGCCAAACTTCTGGGGCACGGTCCCACAAAACCGGTTGGAGTTTATGTGGAACAGCGCCAGATCAGTGAGCAGCCCCAGCTCCTCCGGCAGGTATCCCGCAATGTCGCCGTGGTTGAGGTCGATCCCGGCGACGGTCCGTATCTTCGGGTTGTCTAGGGCGGGGGCGCAGTAAACCCCAGTGTAATTGCACACACTGGATCCGACCCAGTCCTTGGTGAGGTTATACGGGTCGGAGAGGATGGCCTGCTTCCACGCCTGGAGCGCCACGTAAGCCGCCCGCAGCCGAGGGTTCTCGAAGACGAGGGACGGATCTACGGTGACGTTCTCACCCCGGTCACCGAACTCATCCCTGTAGTAGAGGAGCTGCCGCTGGCGGATGTAGTGGGCCTCCACGTCCGTGAGGCCGCCATGTGGGGTGATCGAGGAGGCGGGGCCAGCGACAGACGCAATGAGGAGGCACAGGAGGAGGAGGGGGCCGAGTACGGTGGAAGTAGACGGGAGCAAGGCGCCGAAATGGGGAATGTTCTTGTTCCTGTGCCTCATCTCACATGAGATACACAGGGAAAAAAAATGCCTACTCTGTCGGTGTCGCTCCCTCCCGTCTTTCTCAGTCTTGCCCTCGAGCTGAAAACGGAGATCTGGGCAGAACAATGTAGGCAAACAGAAATAGAGAGAGAGAGAGAGGGGGGGTGTAAGTGATGCAGAGAGAGCTGCGAGGAGGACGAGATGGGGGAAAGCAGAGGTGGGGATTTGAGGAGAGAGA
>CXYZ01012187.1:891798-907922 GCA_900006705.1 Sonneratia caseolaris
TTATTCTTTTGGAATCGCATTCTTATTCTTTTGGACGAAAGAGCAAGAGAAGGGAAAATGAAGGGTCAATTGTGTGAAAACAGAAAGAAGAACAAAACACACGGTTTATAACTTCTTTTTTTCCCAAGTCCATTCCGATTTTTCCTCTGTTACCATTCTTATTTATGGTAATGGTAACTCCAAAGAACAAAATAAAAGGAAAAAAAAAAGAAACTTCTGAGATAATTAAAAAAAAAGAGGAAGAGGGAGATGAATGGGGATCGCAGAAAGGATGGTGATCGACAAAGATGGTATTACAGTTGTGGTTTGGGGTTGGGCTTCCATGGAAATATTCATTCTTCGATGAAGAGGAAATGTAATCTTTTAAATTTCCGTTATAACCTTTTCCCAAAAAGTTATATGTGTAATAAATAAAATTACAAGTTAAGTATGGTGTTTGCTGCTTTCTTGATTTGCTCCTTGGTATGCATTTATTCGTAATTGCAGAAAATGCATTAAATCCCTGCCATGTCAGTAAAAAAATTTATACTTTTTCTTAGTCACAAGTACAAAAAAAGAAGTGGATAGATTTTAAATAAATTTTTTTCCCTTTACATAAATTCATCCAAAAAAGAGAAAAACACCATTCATTCATCAGACTCCATAGGCCCCAAGCTTGGAATAAGAACAAACACCACAAAACAAAAGAGAAAAATGGAAGGAATAATTTAACAGAACCCATAATTTTATCTGTCCGTAGTTAGTAAACTAATTGGGCTTAATAATGAGCAATCATGGGCGACCCTTCTTTTAAAATTTTCCAGCTAAATTATTGAAGTTGCTGCAGATCAATGGGCTCGTCGCTCGCCGACGGGGGGGCCGGCGGAGCGGCCGCCGTCGTACTCCGGTGAGGTCTGCTGGCCGGCTCTATCACCCCACGAGGTGGAGGAGCGGGGTTTCCCTTCGCGACACACTGGGAATTTCTCACCGTACGTGGGAACGAGAAGAAGCCGGCCAGAGCCGGGGCGTCTCCCAGCAGCTTTTATGTCCACTTGCTCTGCGGGCCTTACTTATCATATTAATACAATTTTTGTAGCCCATAATCTATTTATGACCGTTGTTAAATAGTCGTTAACTTGTAATATATATTATATAGTATATACGCTGTCTATAGCTTATTATGTCTCCTTCATGTCATTTATGAAATGAGGTTGCCAACCACACGTCCCCAGATTACACGATTGGAAATTGAAGCAGGTCAATTGAACCGGTTCGGTCTCCATTTTATTTACAAAGCATTATTTTTTTTAATATTATTAATAACTAAATATTACATAAAACTTTTAAATTTTAAGTCACCCATTAAATTTTAATTTGAATTAATTACAAACATATATGTAGTTTGTAAATTCACTGTTCCATTTCGTCTGTTTAGTCTTTGCCTGCTCAATTTGATTGGCTAAGGGCGAGCCCGAGTAAAAGGAATCGGACACGGCGCTCCCCTCGACCAGCTGCATTATTGATGGGGGAGCCCACGTGTCACATCCTGCACGGCTGGATCTTTTAGTGCTGCGGGCCCCCACGTCACCCCCTCAAACGCGTCAAATCCAACACCCCCCACAAAGATTTCTCCACTCGCACTTCACCATTTTTCCCCCACCACCGTATGTATGTATTTTTTTTTATAAGTTACATTTCACATTATAATAATTAATTTATTTATTAAAGAATATATTATACACATTAAAATTTACTAATTAAATCTCATATACAAACTCTTAAAAATTTTAAATTTTAAATTTAATCTATTATATATATTCATTATTAAACCCATTTGCCCATTGCGTCAGTTATTATAAAATTGAGATAATTTCATTGGGCAACGATGAAACCTAGAAGTCCAGTCACGAATTGATTGGGTTTAAATTAGATTAATAATTGAGAAATTATATTTATAGACTTTTAAATTTATAATTTTAAATTTTAAATAAGAGAAGAAAAAAAAGACATCTTAGTAATCGGATGTCAATGCGACACATGAATGTGTTTGGTCAGCTTGATTAGCAAGCAGTTTTGAGTGGACCCGCTGAACCAACTAATTAACGCGCTTCGCCCCCTATAGAAGAAATACATGCTTCATAGCTTCCATTCCATTACAAAAGCATTACAAAATTCGATACACTTCGATAAATCTAAATTTTATTGTATATCTAGACTCATTAAATATTAAAATTCTTCTAATCATAATTTTTTTTACTTCATCAACTTTAATACCTTACTTGGAAGAATAAGTGACTTAAAATGAGAGTTTTATTCTATTTTTAATATAAATAAATTGATATCTAGAAGTTATTGGACTATGATTAATTAAACTTGAGTTAAGTTAGCCCATTTAAGAGGGTAATACCGCCACAATATAAATTCCATCGATTCACAATAATCGAATCCGAAATATTTCTTCAGAGAAAGAGATGTCAATATGTAGTTAGCAGAGAGTTTTATTTTATTAATTTCAACCTAAATTAAATCGATATATTTGATCGATTACATCATTAATATTTTATAAAATGCAGACAGCTGTCCAATTGAATCATAAAAACCAGTTCTATATAACTTAAATATCTTAAGACGATGAATATTATTTTAACTTAATATTTTAAACCGTACCATCACCTTTTTAATAAGAAATCCCTTCAAAGTTAAGTTTTTATAATGATGGGAAGATATGAGACACATTATAACAGTGATCCATGGTTGAGACATTTTCCATAATTGGTCTTCGATCAAATGCCGGCAGAGCATTTTATCTAAGGGCCAAAGATTAAGCAGACAAGAGAGGGGGAATAACCAGGAGGGGACAGCATATGGCGCGTGGGACCCACGCAAGCAGGAAGCGGACGAAGACAACATAAGTGCCAGCCGGCCTGCCAGCTGTAAGGCTCTCTTATGACACGTGGCCGAACATCCGCCAACATGTCATTACTCGCCTCCCCTTGCCTCTGCTTCTCTCTCTCATAATCTTTCTTTATCCTTTTCTTTTCCTTCATTTCCCTCTGCATTTTTCTGTCCCGAAAATCAATATTATAAGATGGAAATTTCAGTTTAGTTCACAAATTTGGACCCGTGTGGCGGTTGACTCATTCTCGATGTTTGACCCAGCTGGCTCGATATCATCGCTTCCAAATTGCCTTAGTGCACTCAATCAATTTTGAATTAAAGCAAAAAGGGGCATTTACGAAATTGTCTTAGAAGCAAACGACAATTCGGTCATTTTCATTTCATTCTAGTATTAAGAAAATTTTTATAAAAAAAATTCTCTAACGTGATAGTTGACGAAAAGTGTCAACCAATAAGTTCGCACGCTCTGCCTGTCCAGCAACTTCTTCTGTCGCTCAATTCAAATTTTTTTTCATGCATTTAATTTACATATTGAGAGATCTTTCTGCCAAAAACATTAATTTTTGTCCCCATATTTATCATTTAGTTGAACTTAGACATCAAATCCATAATTTTCTCAAATCCTCAATAATGATTTTTCTCATATTTAAATTAATTACAATCGGTTAAAATACAAATACAGAAAAATAGTGCAACCCACAACTCAAGTAGACCTCTATAGGATTCAATATATTTTGAATGACAAGATCAGATGAAATTAATGCTTAAGTTCAAAATTCTTGATTTTTTTCTACATTAAGTTCTTTTATTATATAACTTATTCAATTATATAGCTTTTGATCTGTAACTCATACAAATCATAAATCGTAATAATCCTTAAATGTGTTAGATTTTGTTGATGTCCTACACTGACAGGCGGTTTCCATTATAACATGGCGACGTCAACAAAATGAATTAATTTTGTATTAAAATAGTGATGTAAATTAGACTAAATTACCACATGAATGTGCTACATCCATAAAAATTAATGCCAGTCTCTCTTATTTAATGGCACCTACGTTTGAAAATTTTATATAAATTTTGAAATAAAAATTTCAAAAATAAGTAGACCACTAACCTTAGAGTTTTATGATTTAATGTCAGAATGAGATAAAATTTTAGAATTTTCGCCATACTTTAAGTTGGCAAATTTTAAATAACTTTGTTAAACCTGTGGGGCTAATTTGTAATTTTGTTTAAGGTTACAATTTGGGTGGCTTGGATTTTTAGTTGATCGGCGCAGAAATTTTGATTTAATAATAGTAAGTGGAAGAAAAGTGTGGGAAAGCAAGGAGGAGAGAGGGATAATGTGGAGGGACGGGGGGAGCGCGTGGTGGAAAAAGGCCGCGCAATTTACGGATTCAATTACCTCCCCGAATTTAAGTCACGGCACGGCTTTCTCGTCAATTGCGTCGGTGGGTTATGAGTTATTTACAATGAGGTCCCTTTTCCTTTATTAAAAAGAGAGAGAGAGATGGAGAGTATTTTTCTTCCTATATTTCTTTGTTCACTTTTTTTTTTTTTTACATATACATAATAATTAAAAGGTATTATTAATCTTTTATTAATTTAGTTCGAAGTGAATCGGTCTATTAAATAAAATAAAATTTTTATTTAACAATTTCAACCAATGTTTTACAATTTTTGTTTTTTTACTTCACACCATTCTCGATTCCCTTGCTCACTAACTAATCAATCCTCCGAATTGGAGTTATCCGGTTAAGAATTGCTTAATTATGATATTTAAATTTGAAATGCGGAACCGCTAAAAACAACGCAAATTTAGATCTGCTCTTTTTCTCTCGAAGTTCCACCGACACGAAACGAGAGTAATGAGAGGAGGGCTGTGAGCCAAAGAAAACCGAACCATATAAATGTTTCGATATCATTAATGTGAAATGCCGGGCTCCGGTGGGCTCCGAGCTCTCTTCCCTCGTACGCGATCTCCAATTCCACGATGCTTGCAAAGATGTGGTTGAGAACGCATTTGCTTAATGGGTTCATGGGAGACACGACATGGTTGGACGCTCCCCGGGTTTCTTTTTCACTCGAGACTCCTCACGCCACACCCATTTCTCGAAATTCAAATTCGTTCTTGCACTTATGGATCGGATTCTACATCTGTGATGCCCGTGTTCAGTTTACTAGTAAGATGATCTACCATGAGGGCCTCATCACAGAGAGTTTCTTTCGGTTCATGTTGGATGATCTTACGGTCGATATTGTCAGAGTACGGCTTTTAACGTCGCCTATTATATCTTTCTAAACCGGAAAATATCATCAGAATAATTTGCTGGGCAAGGAAGACGCCGAAAGGACAGACAGTTGAAAAGTGAGATACCTGCCAACTACCGGGCCATTCATTTGCCTCAGAATCCCATTTTTCAGTCCCCTCCTCCGCCGTATCTATATCACATGGTATCGCCTGTTGGGAGGCCTGCAAGTGGACTCCGCGTTGGTGTATATATAATTAGATGGAGATCAGAAATACCTTCATCTAAAAGAACATAATTTTTTTCGGGTTTTACAGAAAAACTCTTGGCCTGACGAGGGTACGGTGGAAGGGAAATGGAAGGGTTTTAGTCCATGAGTTCAACGGCCCCGCTGGCCGCATGGTCGATCGTCTTCATCAGCTGCTCTGTACCAGAAGATGATGATTGTAGTTTTTGAGAGTTGGTGTTGATTACCGATACGTGATCGATCGGGAGTCGAATGTTTTTCTTCTGGACAACACACGGATGATCGTAGAAGGGGCTTTCATTCTTGTGCTCGGGGCTCAGTATGATCGCAATCGCAAACCCATAAACGTGTGGATTCATTCACACTGAAGCTAGCTAGCCATGCAAAAGGGTCAGATGGAGATGATGGATGGAGGATGAGTGGAGAATGCCGTAGTCATCCGAGAGGGAAAAAGCGAGAGTCTAACAACTAATTTGATTCTCTTAGTCCCATGTTTCACACATAAATCTGCGCTTTTGGCTGAGTACGTACGTTCCACTGTGGGTAGGTCAATTTGGGCAGAAGTCAGAAATGGGAAAATCTTGGAGTTGCCTCCGATTTAAGAGATCAAAGTATGGATGTTAGGCCAGGCGATCATTAGTCAAAACATCAGATGCAGGACACGATGATCTCGGCCAAGAAAAAAGACATAATTCAGATGGCTCGTCCGAGATTCTTTTCTCGACCTATAATCATCGAATCCGCACATATGGACATCTTAAGATATGTTCTGATGGTTGGAGTTACATAAATTCTATAAGCCAATTATATTTATTTAGTCTTTTATTCGACGGCATGTCGTGGGATTATGGTCGGGGACTACGCAAACCAGTTCCTCCCATGTACTACAGAGGAATCATCTCGTGGTACATTTGTCCATTGGCATTGAAAATCAAATGCAACCACCCATGGAGAGCGGTGAATCTGGGGGTCCGATCGATCGACGTCTCGTCTGTTCTCTTTCAATACTATTTTCTGGTTTCCTCGTCCGTGAACCTGTCGGCAGAAAAAAACAAAAAAACCAACTTAAAAGAAAAGAAAACCTTAACCACATATGTCACGGCTCGACTTATATATTGACCCTAAATGTAGGATATCTATACATACATATATATATATATATACATATAGTAAAACCTCACAGTTGATTCACGCTCTCACCAAAACGTCATATAGTGTGTATAATTGACTGCCAGATAATAAACACCATAAAAAAAGCAAATATATGCCCATTAATATAAGGGGAAATTAGCCTCTTCCCTTTTTGCCCTCCTTGTCCTCTGATCTGCATGTTCTGATGGGTGTTTTTATTCGATCAAGTCTCCGACCAAATTTTATTCCAGCCGGAAATTATGCTCTTTACCGGAAGATTCCAATGATTGGCTTTGGATGCTGAAACATTCCCTAGAAACAATATTAGGTGTAACTAATGAACTAATCCAAACTATAGAGGATTAAAATAAAAGATCAGAAAGCAAACTCGAGGAATATTGTCGAAGGGATCGACCGATTCATTTGCCACATGATACTGATCATTAATGTTCATAAACAAATCATCTTAGCACACTGAAAAATGACATAAGGTTCACATGGTGGGATATGGATTCTAGGGCAGGTCGTAATGGACAGGAAAGGTATAGCCAACAGATATGCGTAATTTTAACGACGGTTCAATGGGTCAGGTGCTGGGGGATTCCTAGATAGTTTACGAACTCGACCCCCTCGTCCCACGGCGTATATACGACTCTTAGGAGTTCTGCTGAGATGCCCTTTGGGCGTGAGAAAGAAGGAAGAGGTATGGCTTTGCTCTTCAAAAAAGTAAGGAATTATTAATCCAAAAATTTAGAGATTCGTATTGTGTATGACAAACGCTACTTGGTACTCTGCTCATTTACGCTTTACTGCTCATCTGTGCTCTTTGGACATGCCTTTGCATCTGTAAAGTGTAAAAAGCATCACAAGAGTGAACACCTTTTTCTCCCAAAGGGAGAGAGAGCAAAGAGATGGAAAAAGATAACGAACAAAACTCACCGGTAAGGGAATATGGAAGCCGACTTCACGGGGAATACGATTGGGGGCAATCACGACCGTGAGATTAGAGAGGGACTGATTTAAAGCTGTTTGGAGAAAATAAGAAAATGTTGCTTTCAGTCGGACAAGGACTTTTAAGTCAACTAATGGTTGGGCTATAACAAGAACTACTGGCTGTATCCTACGGTGCTACTTAGAGGGCTGTGCTAGCCAATTCCTGAGAAGGAATTACAATTTTTTTTAAGATAAAAGAAAGAATTTAGAGATAGCCGCCGTTAATTGAGTTTGACTATTCATGAGGAAAAAAAAAACCATGCCTTTATTCACATTTATTCTTCCCTTATTTCCATAGGATCATTTTTTTTTCCTGGCCCGAAAAGAAAGGTATGCATGCCGATTTCAAGGCCAGCTCTTGGGCCGAATTGAAATTTTGCGTGTCGATTGGGCCCAACATATGAAGCCCTGGAAATATCGTGGAATCTTGAGTGTCCAGGTCGTTCAATCCAATCACTATCCTATATTGTTCCCCTAAAATCTCCTCCCTCCAAAACTGATGGAATCGGATGCCTCCTTGACCTTACAGTATCGGAGGGTTCAAGAAGGAAACGGTAATCATGCTTCCACGTTTCATGCACAAACATTGCACGATAATTTGACAAGGAGGGATTATTCATACATTGCTAGACTTGATTAGGTAGATAGATATATTAGATATTAGAACAATTGATATTACATTAGACGTGAAATTCCCAAACCCATGCATGCTCAATAAAAGCTATTATTAGGCTTACTGTCCCATCTTCCACACATCTTGCCAATTCCACCAACCAAAGCCATCCTCGAAGCCCTAAACCACTCCTCCTCCACCGATTCCCGGAATCCCACCTCCGATGTCATTGCCAGGGCCGCCGCCACCTCCGCCAATTCCTCCACCTCCTCCTCCTCCTCCTCCTCCTCCCCCACCTCCCCCACCCCCAACACTACCGCCATATCCCCCTCCGAAGCCACCACCAACTCCTCCTCCAACCCCTCCTCCAAAGCCACCACCGCCACCGCCACCACCACCGCCACCACCCCCTCCTTTCCCAAACCCTCCTCCAGCACCACCACCAACTCCTCCACCAGCACCACCACCAACTCCTCCTCCAGCACCACCACCACCCTTTCCGATTCCTCCACCAATGCCACCTCCCTTACCAATTCCTCCGCCAATACCTCCCCCACCCCCACCACCGACACCGCCTCCTTTTCCAATTCCTCCGCCATTGCCTCCTCCTCCACCACCGATGCCACCCCCACCACCACTTCCAATGCCTCCTCCAGCACCACCACCAATTCCGCCACCACTTCCTCCCCCTTTTCCAATGCCTCCTCCGGTACCACCTCCACCACCAATACCACCTCCCTTTCCAACTCCCCCGCCAATGCCACCTCCACCACCTTTCCCAATGCCGCCTCCTCCACCACCACCAATTCCCCCTCCTTTACCTATACCTCCCCCGGAACCACTCCCACCTCCTATGCCACCACCGTGATGTTTTTTACCCTTCTTGTGGTGCTTCCCAATTCCACCACCTCCACCTCCGCTGCCACCTTTCCCAACACAATCTGGTTTCTGATAACTCATACTGGGTTTTCCCGATGTTCCAAAGCTGAAGCCTACTCCTTTACCGAAGCTAAAGGAGTGACTGAAGCTAAACCCTTTTGGGCCACCAGTACCACCACCTCCACCGCCACCACCAACCCCAGACCAACCTGGAATGTTGTCCAAGAACCACTCAGGTTTCTTCACCACCTCTCCCCCATTTCTCTCATCCTCCAGCTGCCTTCCCTCACCAACACTCAACATCAATGCAACGCAGAGAAATGTTAAGGCAACTACTCTCACCGCCATTGGAACAAAATATATGTCCAGGCGCTGTCCTTCAGTGTGAAGCATGGAGAGTATATATAGATGTTTTGCTCGTAAGGTTAATAATTATGGGCTCGGCATGTTGCAATGCCCTCTGAAGCCATTATTATTTTTCCCATAAAAAGAAATTACTGAAGAAATAATTAATAACATCGCGAAGCTATCAAACGTGACAGTCCATCTGAGGTCATCATATATACTGATCAATCCATATATAGTCGTCATAATGTACATGATATAATCAGACACGATTCAAATTTTACACATTGGGACACCCGACAGTTTGTTGAATACGTGTAGAATAATGCAGCAGGCCAAGAATAACCCCAAGATAATAATTTGATACTGTAAAGATGTAATGCTGGTGGGAGTTGGGAAGGTTTCCCCTCTGTTGATCGCTGGCGCCGCTGACTTTACGTACATTTACGACAGCCATATTGGCAATATAAAGCATCTGCATTGATCAGCTTATCTGCGTGACCTTCTTCATGTTTTTCCCTATTTTCATTCATTTCTAGCGGTGAATCTGTGCTGGCCATCTTCCTATCTGTCTGTCTCCCCATTAAAAAGAAAATTAACAGTAAAGCTGATTGGGGGAAAAAAAATCATTTTGTATGAGACAAACTAAGTTCTTGCTGCATATATGTAACTCTGGCAAATCCAAGGTGCAAGAGTCTTAGCCTGGAGAGTACCCAGTGGGNTAATTCATTTTGTATGAGACAAACTAAGTTCTTGCCGCATATATGTAACTCTGGCAAATCCAAGGAGCAAGAGTCTTAGCCTGGAGAGTACCCAGTGGGCGGCAAGCAAGAGCGAAGAAGAAGAGAAATTAAATGGAGGACATCCAAAGCAATTTAAGAAGTCGCACAGTAACTGCACCCAAAGACAAATGAAGAGCAAACTCATCCACAACTCGAACAAGATCGCAAGATTTCTTGTTATACCCATGGAAGAAGAGGAAGCTTCCGTCTCAAATTCGAAATGCAAAAGAGGATTGAGAAGGCAATGAGAGACCAAGCTTCCCATTTTTGAGGTGAGTGAGGTTCCTTAGTAGGCCAGCGTCAATCCATCAAAGTTTTTGGAGCTTTTTTTATAGTGCAAAAATGATTGAATAAGAATAATCTAGTTTGAGCTAACCTACATTAATGGTGTAGATAAAATTTTTATACTAAACTTTTTTATTTATAAAAATTTGAATATAAAATATTATTTTTAGAAAAATAGTTTAAAATATTTCCATTAAATTATGTAGATAAAATTTGTGGAGTTTTTCTGTCATAAAGGGGCGCCTGATTTGAACGAGAATGAGGAAACAAAGACAGGCATAAGAAAGCAAAAAAGCGGGCAGCAGGAGGCCACGCGCTATTCGTCGCGTGAGAGTAACCCGCTCACCCAGATAAATCAATCTTCCTCATCCACGAAAGCCCTAAAATTTTCGATTGTAGGGTTTATTGGATTTGGTGCTCCCAAACTCGATTCATTTCATTTCAATTCCTTCGAAAGGGTAGCCAGTCTGAGGCTAGGAACCGGAATCTGTCCCTTAATTCCGTCGATCAGCACGATGATGCTGTAAAAAGCTCATCAATGGCGGAACATTACTCTTTCAAACAGGCCAAGAGATCATCCTCGCACCGCCCCAAACCTCCCAATCTGCCCTTCGATTACCAAAACCAGTACCCTAGCTATGGCGGTCACGGCAGAGAGTCCGATAGGCAACAAGCGAAGAGGCAGAGAATGGAAGGGTTAGTGCAGGCGTCCCCTCCGAATTCGTCGAACAGGCCCTCAATTTGGAGCGACCAGTTGTCATTTTTGTTGCTAGATTTGTGGGGGGAAAGGTTCCTTCAGCTGGGTCGTAGGAGCCTGAGGTCGGAGGACTGGGTGGAAGTTGCAGAAAAAGTTTCCTTGAATTCTCGGGTCGAGATATCGGAGGTAGATTGTAGGCAACAGATGGATAAGTTGAAGAGAAAGTATAGGAAGATAAGGATGGATGACTCAGGGATGGCTAATTATGGGTGGAAGTTCTATAAGAAGATGGAGATGTTGATGGGCATGGAAATCGAGGAAAATGGGCTACCCTTGGCTTGTGGGGTCGATTCAGGGGAATACTGCTTTGCAGACATGAAGGTTTATCTGGACCGGTCAAACGCTTTTGATGAGATGAGGGATAGTCCAAGCGAGTCTGAGGAGATGGAGGATGATGACGAAGAGGATGGTGAAGAGGATGATGATTTGCCACCCTCGAGGAAGCTAGGAGGAGATGGAGAAGGGATGCGGGTGTTGGCAGACTCAATAGAGAGGTTTGGGAAACTTTATGAGAAGATTGAGAACGACAAGAGGGAACAGATGATGGAGCTGAGGAAGATGCGTGTGGAATTTGAGAGGGAGCTGGAGTTGCAGAAGAAGGAGATCCTGGAAAAAGCAAGTGCTGAAATTGCAAAGTTACAGGAGCAAGCTGATATTGATGATGATGACAATGATGACTATAAAGAGGAGGACGAGGAGGAGAATGGGGAAGATGATGGTAGAGAGGAGGATGGCTGCAACGGTTTATAAAAAATTTAAGGTGGGTGATGCTGTAATTAACAGTGGAAATTAGAATTTCTTACTATTCTGTTGGCGTTTAACAAGGAATCGTGATTATAGTGCATTTTTTAATAATGACATTGCTCTGATTTTTGCTGATTGAGTTGCTTGACTAGTGTAAATTTCTTCTTACACTATAGTCTCATCTGGAAATGCATCCTCCTTTAGGACAGAGATTTGGATACAGATGTATAGATGCTTCCATGTACGTTAGATTTGTTTACTGAACTTGCAGTGTTTGTATCTGCTAAATGCTATCTACTTGAGGTACTTATTTTCTGCATAACCTATCTTCTTGTGTATTTGTCACTTACTGGCAATCAGCGTATGCTGGCAACCTCAATCATGATTCTCAATTAGAATGAAGCAAATGAATTTGCCTGCATCAATTTGAATAATAATGTGTGTGGGATAGATCTGAAATGCTAGTGGTGAACTCTTCATTCCTTTTGATAGTTTTTATGACGTTTTACTACTTTCTATTATGTTGCTCTATGTCCTGCAGGCTTGACGGTCAAAGTGTTTTCTTTGGACTTACGTACCATGTACAATTTGGGCTATCCAAGATTCTTAAGTGTGGACTTATTGATATCTGATTCCAAACAGAGATTCATGGTCTGCAGGTTGATGTTTCAATATGGATAGAAATATTTTGCATCCTTGACTTTTTATTGATGGCCGCTTTTTGCTTGCTTAGGTCCTAGTTGTTTTCACATGCATTTTGCTGTGTTCAACATTATTTCCTTCCATGTAGGCTGGCAGTGCCCTGTTTTGTATATGTGCCTCTAAGTGTTTAAATGCAATCAGTGTTCCACTAAAACAATTTGAATTACTCATTTCTGTGTTTCATCAGGTTATCTCCTCCTCAATCTGGACCATACGTTGTGGAATCTGCTGCAGCCTTCTTGATTCTCTATTTAAGAAGCCAGTAACTCACCTTTTAGTATGTCGTGTTTAGTCTCTGTACCTCGGGTGGAGGGCTGTGTAGGCACGGTTCCCGTCTAGTACGCAATGCCCATGACTCCATGTATCAAAGATTTGAGAAACTGCCAGCAAGAATCAAACTGTTCTACCTCGGTGAAGATCCCATGTAGACCTGACTTTGACGATAAAGTTTTTTTCATTTTGCTACTTACATCACAGCTAGATGTATATAGATCTGATTGAACGTTCTTATTAAGTTTGATGTTTTTATATATAAAGCCAAGACAATCTTGTGGAGGAACTGTCAGTCTTTATTTTACTAATTTTCGGGCAGAATAAAGTGGAAAAGAAAAAAAGGTCGGAAATGGAAAATCTCCTAAGACTAGAACCTTCCAGGTAGAATCTAATCTGTAAGGGAACCTTCGAGAGAAGCATTCCCCCATATAAAGAATCTCCCTCCTCCTATCGGCCCATCATTAACATTCTTCCGATATCCCTCTCTCCTTTCTCTGAAGATTCCAGTCTGATCTTCAAAGAATTTCCGGTTGTAAGCATGCCGAACAGATTCCCCGGAGCGGTGACCCAGGACTGGGAGCCCGTGGTGCTTCGCAAGTCGAAGACCAGGGGGCAGGACCTTCGCGATCCCAAGGCTGTGAACCAGGCTCTCCGCTCGGGTGCAGCGGTCCATACAATCAAGAAGTTTGACGCCGGCTCCAACAAGAAGGGTTCCTCCGCTGTGGTACCGGTGGTCAATGCCAGGAAGCTCGATGAAGGGACCGAACCTGCAGCCCTGGAGAGGGTTGCTTTGGACGTGAGGCACGCGATACAGAAAGCTCGCCTCGAGAAGAGGATGAGCCAGGCCGAGCTTGCCAAGCTCATTAACGAGCCCCCCAAGGTGGTGCAGGAGTACGAGAATGGCAAGGCCGTCCCTAACCAGGCCGTCCTGGCGAAGATGGAGAGGATCCTAGGGGTTAAGCTCAGGGGCAAGGCGAGATAGGTGAATAAGCAAAAGGCGCTGTTTGATCTGTCGGGTGCATCACTTCTTTCCTTGATGGATCTGAGAGAAGAATCGAAGAATGAGATAGGAATAAGCCAAAGCCAATCAGTCTGCAGTGATACGTGCTTGTTGTGCTCTGTGAATGCTTCATTCAATAGTAATGGTGATATAAGTCTTACTTTCCTCCTCTCGGCGTAGAGCTAAATCTCCAAATTTTGTTACTTACGGACTCATTTTCCAGTCCGACTTACTGGAATTCCACGATCACGACATTTGGGGAATGGGCTACGACGACTCAATTCCCTTGAATCGGGCATGAGATGACTTAGGCACACGTTTCAAGAAAGGGAGAGAAGCGAAAGCTAATCGAAAATCTCGGTTTAGCAGTGTTTTCGCCCTGGGTTTGTACATGTCAGCGCCGTTAAATCAAACACAGGATTCATCGAACTATGCGTCTCCGCTCGTCGGATTAGCCCCTTGCCTTCTCCAAAACAATGGCCCACTTCTTCAGGAGTTCTGGTGTGTAAACTGAATTGAGCTTCCTGATCTTCCAGGCACTCTTTACGGGCCAAGCTAGAGACTGATGAAATTCACCTCCGGGCTGGGGAATCCCTATAGCTCAGGTTTCATGAAATCCACAGGGTTACNTAATGGTGATATAAGTCTTACTTTCCTCCTCGGCGTAGAGCTAAATCTCCAATTTTTTTTAANGTAATGGTGATATAAGTCTTACTTTCCTCCTCTCGGCGTAGAGCTAAATCTCCAAATTTTGTTACTTACGGACTCATTTTCCAGTCCGACTTACTGGAATTCCACGATCACGACATTTGGGGAATGGGCTACGACGACTCAATTCCCTTGAATCGGGCATGAGATGACTTAGGCACACGTTTCAAGAAAGGGAGAGAAGCGAAAGCTAATCGAAAATCTCGGTTTAGTAGTGTTTTCGCCCTGGGTTTGTACATGTCAGCGCCGTTAAATCAAACACAGGATTCATCGAACTATGCGTCTCCGCTCGTCGGATTAGCCCCTTGCCTTCTCCAAAACAATGGCCCACTTCTTCAGGAGTTCTGGTGTGTAAACTGAATTGAGCTTCCTGATCTTCCAGGCACTCTTTACGGGCCAAGCTAGAGACTGATGAAATTCACCTCCGGGCTGGGGAATCCCTATAGCTCAGGTTTCATGAAATCCACAGGGTTACGCATGGGATTGAGCTCTACCCGGTGAGAGCTTGGACCCCATAAATATGACGCGAATGCATCCCATCTAACGGTGGCCAAGATTTCAGCTATTTGCTGTTCTTTTGCAGAATCTCCATCTCCTATGCTGTTTGACGTTGTCTGGCAACGGCTAAATTACACCTGCCCTGGCTCTGGCCAATCTATAAACAGAACCATCATCGTTCAACTTAGCCCAATTTTTGTAGAGGGCTCCTTGTAAAGATTTGCTTCTTACGCATTCCGGGACCTTCATCTGAGTATCTCATATCATTTAGATGTTGCTCGATCATGTTTTTTTTTTTTTTTTGCCATTGAGCTGATGCGGTCTCTGATGGATTGAAGCTATCTTATAATTCCATTAAAGTCGCAATGATATTTTAAACATTCTTTCTTTTTCAAAATTACGCAGAAATGAATGCGGTCAGAGAAGATTTGTTCGATGTCACGTACAATCCACATGGATTTTTGTACTGGTATTTTAAAAGTTTATGCTGTTCGCATCTCATCCTGCATACAGCCTAAATTTAATCTCTCTTTCTTAGGTAAAAATTTCAAATTTAAGGGAAAATTTAATGGTAAAGGACTGATAAAATCTGAACTTCAATTAATTTACATATATTTAATTATTAAATATCGGTAGCATAAAAAGAAAAGAAAAGAAAAGAAAATGTTAGCCATCATTCGTTGGTGTGTTGGTAGAAGCACTAAGTTGTACGGCTTAATATATAGATATATATATATATATATTGCCTACCACTTAAAAGATCCATAAATCTATCTCTCCAACGGCAGGAAAAAGAGTCCAAATGGACATTGAAATCATAGTTTAAAAAACCCGATTGGGCTGGTCGGTTCAACCGATTCGACCAGTTCAATCGGGAACCAGTTATTCACTCGGTCTGATTTTTACAAAAAAATCCAATTGCACATTCAAAGAGAAAAACTCCGATTGAACCTGTTGATTTTCAATCCGACTGGTGAACCTAATTAAACTCGTAAGAAAATCGACTAACTTAAAATTTTAAAAAATAAAAACATATTA
>CXYZ01012187.1:909270-930976 GCA_900006705.1 Sonneratia caseolaris
AAATTATAATATTATGTAAATTTATTAATAATATTATTTATTAAATATGCGATTCAATCCATTGAATTATCGGTCTGAACTATAAACTCATACTTACAACAATTTTCAACTTGGTTCGATTTTAAAAATTATAGTTGGTACATGAGCCGTGATATTATGGAACAAAGGGGGAGGTGATCGAGGAACCTCTTCTTTCTTTACAGCTGTTCTGGTGGCATCTAGTTCCTTCAGGATGAATGTTACTTTCCTTTGTCTGATTACGAGGAGGAATGATAGTTGCTTTGAAAACAACCTCCACTCACATTTCTCGGCTTACCTGTAGCCCCCTCTGAAGTTTGCAAGCCGAAGCCGTTTATCTAAGCTATATTCACTACTGTTCTTGAATGCTAGACCTTCCATCCAAGGGCCGACATAGTGAACAAGCATTCTTCTCGGTCAAATGGATAGTTCCAGTTAGTTCCCCGATCAAGTGCCGCCTAGAGAGACGAAGGATAACCATGTCTCGTGGTGTGTTACTCTGGTGTTAGGACGATGTGCTTTTGATATTGCCAGTTGCAGTGATCTTTGCTATGTTCTGGTCTAAACAGTGAAAGAAGCTGCCGGAAATTGGTCCACAGTTATGCTCTCATCGATTCCAAATTTCCTCAAGGGTTAAAAGCCCACTTCTCCCACTACTTCCATCGATGGGAATTCAGTTGAGGCTCCCGCATTAGCCGGTTCATTCTTTTCCCCCCCAAATCTCTTCACAGATGAATAGACGACAGCCACTTTTGTCGAGAATCGACTCTAAACTGAGCCCATCCTATGCACAAAAACGAACTTCACTAATTAGCTCGGAGTATGTTGTTCTCAGTGGAAACATTGGTTTTACGGTTCTTCTCCTCATGAATCAAATCATATGACGATAAGCGCATAACTAATCGATATGCATGAAGCCAGTGTCTCAAAATCACTCCAACCGATCAGATTTCTGGGAAATTAAACGTGAACTACATCTATAGATATACAAGGAACACCAGAAAGTCCAACTACTTACTGATCTTTCATCATTTTCTACTACTCTCCTTTCCTGCAAACATTCTGGAGGGATTGGTGAACCTGACGGAGAACGATCTCGACAGATTCTCGGGCTCCTCCGATGCTAGCCCGTGATCGAAATTCTGAGTGTAGTTGTACAAGTCGTAGGGTCCATGGACGTGCCCTTCGAATAATCCGGACTCGAACATCCTCCTCCTTTCTCTCTTCAACTTCATCCAAAGCTGTTTCCAGCGGAGCTTCTTCGATCCCGAGGTAGGAGAGGTTGATGCCAAGTTTCTCGAGCAATTGCAATCTCTATCCTGATGCTGATGCGAACAACGGCCCAATTGGATTGTCTCGGGGGATCCCGAGTTGCACCAGCTCCTGATATCCATCGAGTACGTGCCTAACCGTGAGGTTTTTGCCCCCATGGAAGCGTGGAGAAGGAAAGGGGAGTGAAACTTATAGATACGTAGTTTCTTTCCAGTAAATTTTAAACAAACAGACTTCCTAATTCGTACATTTCTAATGGAATATTTAGTCTTTGTCGGGATGCTTGCAGGGAAAAAGGCTCATGAATTTAATGGTAGAATGTGGATTGAAACTTGATAATCCCAGATCATACACATTAAACAAAGCATACTTGAATTGACGATCGGATATCGCGTAGGTGGTGAGGTATACTCGGTCTTCTCTAATCAATGAAATATCAAGAGAGCTGAATTTATAATGTACGATATATGGATTACAATTCTAAATAACTCATAAATATTCGTAATTTATTAATTTACAATTTCACTCATAATAGAAATTAAAAATTATCTTATGATTTTTATACATTAATCCATACCCTATACAAGTTATTTATTAAAATTATATTATTTGAATTTAATTGAATTAACTATTTGGATAGTATAAATACATCATATTATCGAAATAAATCCAACATTTAATGCATACCATTTATTGATATTTAGTTGCAAGAAACTGGTCGGAGTATTTTGTATTTAGAAAAACTAAGTAATCGTGATTAATTTATGTTTTAATTGGGTTAATATATATATATGTATGTAAAATTATTGCATTCGTGAATTTTTTTTATTTGAAAATTTACCTAAAAGATAGATATTATACCTCTTCAATCAATTAATTTATGTTAGTTCTCCATCATCTTGGGAATTCACCAGTAACCTGTGACCCATGATTTGGGCAATGTATCTTTACCGAGAGAGTCGACAGATTTTTCATGACTCTATCCAGGGCATGGGCGGTGAAAAGGTTCGTGTGTATGATCATGATAGCCGGTCCGGTGAACATTTGCTAGAACAAGGGGCATCGATCACCCGAACCCACTAATAGGTCCGGGCTGACAATAGCTGTTTAATCCGACACGGTAAAAAGCATATGGTCATCGGCGTAGGATAACATTACAAATTGACATCGAATCGGGGACAGCAGATCGATTTGATTAGATTAAGGACTCTGAGTCACTGATAAAATAGCACCCAGCCAGCGGGTGGGTATCCTATGCGCGAAGGACAGTCCGGATGATGTGGATCCCTTACCGTGTCGTCTCCAATGGCAGCATGTGATATCAAAAGATACCAATCAATTCCCTCATTTTCAATTTCTTCCCCGGCGAAATTAGAAAAGAAAAACGGCCCTTTTTTTTTTAAATTTTAGGGAAATTACGGGTCATGAGGTATCAGCTTGCAAGAACAAAGAAATGCTCATCTCCTCCATGTGGGCTTCACCGACTGCACTTTCGAGTTCAGTTCATGGTAGTTCTTTGTTTGCTCCAGATTTGTTTTCGCAGAACTGGGAAGATCACGTGCTTGATCTCGACCCAGACACCCCCAGTAACTTCAACTCTTCCTCCGAGGTTCTTCATCTGCTCCGGTCATTTATCGTGGAATCCTCACCATCAACCACCGTAGAAAAGCTCCACCAACTTTGTGGAGTCCCCTCCTCGCCACGCTCTAAACCAAGAACTCCGCTGGCCAACTTCCCGAGCAAATTGCTCGTTCAAGAAAAAGCATGGCTCTGAGCCTTGGGTCTCAATCACTATCTCACTCAAGCAAAGCCCAGAATAAAAAGGTAGCATCATTGTCGGGCAGATGAAATCGAGACCGACTCCACCAAGAAACAGAACATATTGGAATTGCCTCATTGGCTTGCTCTTAGATGCCTCGTGAATTATTGGGGATTAATGGTTCACGTCAATTATTGTCCTGGGTGACATTGGCTAGTACGAATCATTGACTCAGAGGAATCTCTCAGGCTTCTTTTGCAGGTGGGCCTCTTGTTCCCCTTCTTGCTTGAATTTACAGCCCATTGCAGGGCAGTGTTACGGGCAGTGGTTAGTTTCTTCCTATCACCGTTCACTCGCAGTCCCCCCAATTTTCACGGGATCTGTACGAAAGATTACAAGTAGTGTCAAAGTCAAAAGTTCAAATCCATAGATAATAATGATAAATCCTCCTATTTTCCAGAATTTTTTTTCATGTTTCTCCTCCTTGAATTGTATGTACTGTATGAATCAACCCTGATAACCACAAAGAAAAGAAAAAACCAAGAATGAAGAAAAATGTGGAGAGTTTTCATGACTGGGGGATACAGATCGCACATGAATCCTGCATGAAGAGTCCTTGATGGGCCCTTGATATCAATACGTTGAATTCTTTGAGATCTAACTTAGTATTCTGATACTGTATGAGTATCCAAGATAAATCTAAAATTTTAGTTTATAAAAATAAAATTTCATACTTTAGACTATGACACAATGAATTCAATTTATACTGGAATTTAAATCAATTAATTTTACCATTTGGGACAAACGTGAACTGTTAGCACTCATTCAAACTTGGGTTTTTAACCCCCATGACAAATTCCATTATAATCCTGTTCTTATAAGCTGATCATCGTTAGGTGACTCTTCCAGGTTGGGGTACCAAAGGGCGCATTGTTTATATCCTAATTTCGGACCCGCTATGGCGTGAAGTCTCTCCATATGAGATGCTCTCTTAAATCGACTCTTGTGCCGATTTCTCTGGATCTATAAGTATTTGACCCATGTCCAACTAAATGTTTAATCTCCAGATTTAGGTTGTAGAACTTAAAAACCGATTTGTGTACCAGGATTGTTTTTATGGGTTTGTAGACATGGAACAATATCTCAACTCACTACGAAGAAGAACAGCCATTTCAAATTTTGTCACTGCCATTTTCATTAGTGGCCTTTATATTTATCATCATCATCATCCTTATAAAACAAAGGGGAACTAATTAAGAATAGTTGGGTCTTTTCAACAAGAATTTCATCCAAAATCCGTCGATTTCTGATGGAGAATTATACCGTTAAAAGCAAATCCCTTTCTCTAATGGCATTACTATTTGTAAAGGAGATGCAAAAGGATTTGATCGAGGAAATGGTATTGTTACTTGTGAAGGAGATGCAAAGGAATGGGATTGAAGAATAAAGAAGGGAGTGACATTGATATGGGCCGCTTAGCCTAGACAGGGCTCGGCCTCTTTCGGACCCCAACAGAGTAGCTTCGCGCAATTCGAAATGGGAAAGACTCGAGTTTGGGAAGATATTATAATGGCCGCAAAATTTGGTTATCACAGATAAAGGGTTTGAAATTGATCTATTGTAATGTTGGTTATAATTCAAGAATTTTACATGGCTTTTCCGTAAACATCTTACTAGGTAATTATAATTAACTTCACATAAAAAACCTAAGTTACCTTGGACTGGTCAGAGTGAAATGTGATCGTCGTCGCATCAGACCTGGATAACGAGAAGCTGGGAATCACCAGTCTAATGCAGTGCTCATTCACCCATTTTCTTTCTAATTCAATTCCAGCAGGTGAACGAACCGATGAACATTTTCAGCACTGAACATTCGAACTAACGAGTTTTTAAGTCATAAATACCAGTTACCGACATTGCCCCCTACGTTTTCACCCACAAAGCGAAGCGGACGCATCAGCTTCCACCGTGTGCGGTTAACTAGCAATCGATTGGTTATGAGTAAAATGAAATCGAGGAATACGCAAGAAGCTGCAGTTATCTTTGGGAAGACAAAAGGATGGCATTAAATTATTGATCGATTATTGTGTATTACATTAGCTCTACAGTGCAGGAACGTAAACTGATGACTGCAGTGTGCAATCCTGTTTTCCTCTCAGCAATACAAGCGGGGAAGGCATGAATAAAGAATATGAATCGTCGTACTATTCCGTGTCCTAGTGAACCAGATATGTGATAACCAGCGCTACGAGTAGGAGGAAGTAGGCGATCCCCTGGTCGATTGCAGTGCCTGCAAGAAATAAACAACCAAATTCAGAAACGTTTTATCACCAATCAAATTGCAAATTCAGATGGCATCAAGCTCCCATGTCCAGCCAAGATCCAGACAAGATTAACCGCAATAGCAATGTGTTTAGAGCTTAAATCAGTCATGGCATTGTTTACACGATTCCGAAAGATATCAAGTAGTCGATATACATACCATCACTGGAAGGCCCTTGTGGAGCTGGGGAAGGAGCCATGCTCTGCCCGTAACTCAGCTGCAGCAGCGTCAGGAACATGGACACGGCGATCGATAGGACGGCGAAAGATCTCATGGAACTCATCCTGATCTAGGAATTAGCTTTTCGTGACCCGAGATCGGTGGAGGTTCTTCCGGTGGCTTTCCGAGGATAATTCAACGCAGGCGGGAGAGGACGGAGATGGTTTTTTTGTGGGGGTCTTTCTGAGGGACGTTCTGGTTATATGTAATATGGTCCTGGTGATCCGTGCCTGGGGGTTTCCAGGAAAGCTATGGAAAGAGAAGAGAGGGATTTTTGTTTCGGTTTGAAGAAACGCGCCGTCGACACGGGAAGTTGGACTTTGACTTTGCAGGCGGCTTCCTGGTCTCAGAGTCGGATTGACTTCGACTCTTCGTTTCCACGTGGCATCTCTCGCTCCGCCGTTCACATTCGTCCATTACGCGGAAAAAGAAAAAAAAATAGGGAAGAAAATGCTGTCTTTGATTTTGCTACTATAATATTTTATCATATATTTGCTGAATTTGTTAGTCTATAATTAGTTTAAAGCACACATTTTTATAATTTTTTTATTGGGGAAAAGGGGGAAATGGAAAAAATAAAACAATTGGAGCATTTAGATGAGGTTTTCGTAGTTGAAATATGATCCGTGTATTCTGGCAGCCGGCCCTAGCACGCGTGGAACATAATATAGAGATTCTAGATAATTGATGTCACAATTACATATTTCTCCCAGCAATGGGTGATGATGCAGCCGTGGGCCTCGGCCCACTGTCAGCCCATTTCTGCTGGCCTCGTTTAGGGGCCCGGCCTACTTACCCACGTCCGGGGCCCATCAGAAACTCGAATACCCAGTGTGAGTTAGTTGCTTCCTCTTTATCCAATGTTCACCAGTTTCTCATTATGTGTTTACCCTTGATCGGTGAAATATCTTAGACACGATTATTGATGACTTCTGTACATATGAATGGAGATCAACTGAAGATTGAAGAACGGCGATAAAGAGGAAAAAGTATGTTGAATGATGATGCTAAAATCATGGTGTCGCAGCGTGGAAGAAGGCGGAAGAGACAAATAAGAACTCGGAGAAAAGCGAAATGAACCCACCAGTCAAACCTCCCACCGAAAGCTACCATTCACACGCTCAATATTGCTACTGCCACTCCCGATTTCACTACTCCCACGGCACCCACTCGCCAAGACCCCACATTTAATTTTGATTTTCCTACAGTGATCTGGAAGCAGCAAAAAGGACCCTCCTTTCCTCTGGTTATCACCGCACTTTGGCACCCCGTCCTCACGGGATTTAGGGCTGATCTTTATCTTCAGACTCCTCTCGGATCTTCTCATTAAATTAATTAGTAGCTCGGTCCTTTATTCATCAGCTGTGGTTTTGCTGGTGGGTTGGTTTGTGTTTGAAACACAGAGGGAGGGAGTGTGTTTTTGGTCTTCGGATCCAAGGAGGTTCTGATGGCAAGGTCAGGAGGCAAGAACATACAAGCCAAGCTGGTGGGCATGTTTTCCCCTTTGTTGTCATCTTTCTTAATTTTCTGTGGAAATGGTTTAGTTAGGAGGAACTATTGTCGGGTTTTATGTTTTTCCTTAGAAATCAGCAATGGTAGGACATCTCTTGCCGTCAATTATGTCCAAGGATTAACAACTATTGTGGGGATTCATTATCGAAAACGTACTGTGGGGATTCTTGATGGTTGTTGTTCATACATCATGCTCTGGGTTAGATAGAATAAAACATCAAGTTCGACTGTATTATATTCCCCTAAATTGCTCATGAATGTGACCGGAAAGAGTTCAGGGATATACTTGTAGTGATGAAGTCTGTTATCTAGTTCTAATGAAAGATTTTCTTTTGTCCCAAATGTATCATTTAGGTTTAGATCAGTTTTTATTCTTGCCTCACGTTAAACTGTAAACCTGATGGGGAAATTCAGGGGTCAATAAGAAGGTACTTAGTTCTGAGTGGAACGGCAAATTTGAAACATTAGGCTAGTAAGAATTAGGGGGAAATCTTAAGATTTTGGGGAAGAAACAATAGTTAAAGAAAATTGATGAATGGAGAGTCTGCATAAGGATTTGAAAACTTTAGGAGGATCCAAATGTGTCCCTCTAGACCGTCCTATGGTTCCAACACATTATACTATGCTTGCTCATTAGTAAGATATACGTTAGGAAGAATTTTCCCTTTTAGTTTTGCATCTGTTCTCTTCTATCCGTTGAAGTTGTAATGCTTGTGTTTTGACATATACATATATATATATATATATATTTGTTCATAAATCTTTCTTTTACTTGGCTAATCTAATTTTAGGTACTTCTTGGGGACATGGGTGCTGGAAAAACGAGTCTTGTATTGAGATTTGTCAAAGGTCAATTTCATGAATACCAGGTATGTGCAACTACTTAAACTGCTTAATCTTCTCTGCTGTCTTGTGCTATTAGGAGACAAATTTCTGCCAAGTTTTAAGCTTATCAGATGGTGCATCCATAGTACATGTTGAGTCATGGTTGAACTTTCTATTTGTTGCAAGCTGAGCTTAATAAAACTTAAAAGTCCTTTTTTTTGGCTGAACTGAGAACTAGTCAGTTCATTACAAAGATGGATAGAATCAATCAACAGTTATATAGGGACTTGGAATAAGATCAATTACCTGGTTACATGACTGAATTATCTCTCCGTTTTTTTCAAAGCTGAAGTTTAAAGGAAGGCATACAAGCTATGTTGTTATTGCCTCTAACTCAAATCTGAACTGAATTGCAGGAATCAACTATTGGGGCAGCCTTCTTTACTCAGGTTCTTTCATTAAATGAAGCGACTGTAAAATTTGACATATGGGATACAGCAGGGCAAGAACGCTACCATAGCTTGGCTCCTATGTACTATCGAGGTGCTGCAGCAGCTGTAGTTGTATATGATATCACAAGCATGGTAATGATAATTTTTCTTATCTCCTCAGTTGTCTTTTTTTCTTTTTGACTTAACATTATGATTTTCTAAAACAAATGTTGTCTTTAGAAACGATTGTTAAGTGGTATCACTTTCATGAAGCATATCAAGAGTATTTATGTGTTTTGTGAGATATTACCCAAATGGATTCATTGGTTCTGACAAAACATAGTGATTTTCTAAGTTTGTATTAGTATATTTAGATTCCTCCAGATAGTTAAAATGGATCATGTCTTTGCTTCAGGATTCATTTCAAAGGGCTAAGAAATGGGTTCAGGAACTGCAGAGACAAGGTTGGTAACAAGAATTTTATCATGAATTTATTTTTTGGAAACATAACCTAAGCTAGCAAAACAGGAGGAACTTTTCTTTTTCTGGAGATTGGCTTCTTAAGTGATAATCATCATTTGGATGACTTGTTATTTAGGAAAATTTGAACTTATTTAGAATTTGGTTGCAGGAAATCCAAAATTGATTATGTTCTTGGTGGCAAACAAGGCTGACTTGGAACAGAAGAGGAAAGTGAATAATGAGGTTGATTATGTGGTCTATTGCTGTTCCTTTTTAATGGCGATTAATACCCTTTGGTTGTCTGGTTTTTTTTTTTTTCTTGTTAAGGAACGTTTCCATTTTTTACTGGGTTTTGCAAAAGTAATTTCTATACTTTGTAGAGTAACTTTCGGATTTTAACAAGTTTGCAAATAATGTACAACTATTTGATTGAAAATGCCAGCTTGAACCCTTATATATGGAATTATGGATTTCTGTTTTGCACTTCTAACAAAGACATGCATCTTCAGCATAATACATCTGATAGAATGCCTTTAGAGCCATTGAGAAGCATCTGTATCCAATTTCCATGCGAGAATCCTTCTGTCTTTGAGCATTTGACTACTCAGGTCTTGTCTTTGTTTTCAGGTGGGTGAGCAATATGCTAAGGAAAATGGCTTGTCTTTTATGGAGACATCGGCTAAAACTGCACAGAATGTGAATGAACTCTTCTATGAAATAGGTAACATTCCTTGATTTGCTTGTCATTAGCTTCACTTATGAAATGATAATGAAAACAATTAGGATCCTATTGCTGCACATTTTTGCGTATCATGTTAACTCCTAAGCTGTTACATGCTAACACTGTCTTCTGCATGGGCAGCAAAGAGAGTCGCAAAGTCTAGCCCTTCTCGGCCAAATGGGATGAAGCTACAAAGGCAACAAAGTCAAAGAAAACTATTTTGTTGCTAAGTCTGAAACCCATACTCGATCTAATGTGCGTATCCTTCTGTGTCTTTAAACTCTAATATGACTCCTGTTGAATCTAATAGCCTGCATGGTGCCCTGAAATGGAAATAATATTCAGGTTCACAAAATCATATTTTTTTTGGCACTCCATTGTATTCCATTGCCATTCCATAGTACTGAAGGCAGTTGAGTGAATGAGTTTCCTGAAAGCTTTAGCAGCAGAATAAGTAAACCTGGATATGCGTTACTTGGATTTGAAAATAAATCTAGTTCTCTTTTTCTTAAAGAATAAACAATAAAATTTCAATTCTTTATAATTTTTTGGTGTTACGGAAAAGGGAGGAGGACCAACCAAATTTTGCATTCCATTTCATTCTCTTTTCATTCCAATGTATCAGGCAATGGTATATTTTCAAGATTTAAGTGTTGTGGTTGAACTGAGACTTATTAGTCCATTAATCAGATAGGAGTCAGTTCTGAATATTGGGTGCCTGCTAATTATCCACGAGCATGTTTCTCTAGTTGAGTATAATGACATATGCTCTTTCCCATTGTAAATGAGCAGATCCTTTTAAATTAGTTTCGAGGAAATATTGCCTTCAACTGTTGATACAGATGGTCAAGCAGACATATCGGAAGAACAATTGTGAGTTAGATTTGGCTGACATGCACATTAGCTGATCATAGTGGGTCTAGGACCTGGGGATTGTTGCTGGGAAAATGAGAAGGGTATGCAATGATCTACATGGAATTTTCCGTTTTCCCTCCCCAATCCATCCTTTCCATCTCATACGACGGAGTATCTGTTGGAGCGGTGTTCATAAGATCTAATGTACAAAGATGGATGTCTACCAAGATCATTGGGATCATCGGGAATGCAGTAAGACAAGGCTGTGTCATGCAGGTGATATTGATTATGAACATGAATCTGGTAGGCAAGATAGCATCACCCGGTGGTAGTGATTATTATGAATTTGAATCTACTTGAGATGATCATAACGACTTTCGAGTATTAAAACAAGCGGGATGAGTTTGTTCAGTTGGGTGGGATTTCGGGGTTGTGGTTTTGTTGGGTTGAATCAGAAACTGAAGCTTCTTTGTCTCATTGGACTGAGGGCTAAAAGATATTATAGGCAATGCCAGCAAAAGAGTCGTCGTTTAGTTCTCGAAGTGGGACAAAACCCTCGCAATCAACATTTCTGCCTTCTTTTATCGACTTTCTCTAGACTTCTCCGTCTCTCGATGTGCTTAGGATTCGGCATTCGATGCCTGAAGTACTGCGACTGTGATTTCTTTCTTTTCTTTTCTGCTCACTTTTTTGCCTTCTCGTGCCTCCATCTTCACATGCAGCATAGCATACGATCTTCATAATCCCAATTGTACAATGAATACAAACTTTCAAAAGCCTAAACGGCGTGCCCTACTCCCTAATCTTTACTCGACAAAAGCGATGGTTACTTGAGTTCCATGGAGCTGCTGGACTGCTTATCAGCTCGAGTATCTATCGGACAGCATCATTAAACGAGTCCATATACGACGGTGAAGAAAGGACTCGCAAGGAAGAAACTACTGTCTAAGCAGACCGAGGCAGGCGAAATGGAACAAAGCAGAGCAAACTCTTGCATAGGTCCAACAGAGGAATCGAGAAAGGAAAAAAAAGTAAGACAACGTGCAAAAGTGAAGTGGTTAAATCGAATCTCACTCTACCTCTACCCTCAGCCCCACATGCATCTAGATTTGCATACCAAAATCTAACAATTCTTCAGCTTTTGCTCAGAGTCTGCCCCCTGTGAAAGCATCGAGCAAGATTCTATCCTAAAACCGATTGAAGGCCGAATCAGTCCTGCGGCTTTGTACACAAGTAGTTGGTCACCAAGAAGGAGAAGTACACGGCGCTCCTGATGAGAACGACGAGAGGAGCCCGTGGTTGTTGTTTGAGTCGCTCACTGAAGTGTAAAGCGACCCAGCGCCCCTCAAGGGGACAGAACAGGCCTGGGCGGGGAGCTCCTTCGTTGGAGTCAACGGTGGCACTTCAGCCTCTTGTCTGGTCCACGTTCGTGTTTCATCATCACGCTCATCGTCAGCACCTGAAGAGCTGCCGGACTCGAGGCAGGAAGCAGATGAGCTGGGGGTCTCCAAGGGCATATCGGGCAATTGGTCATTCGCTCGATCAGTGGCATCGCTGTCGTAGACGGGGTTGGAGATGTACACCGGATGGCTACTTGTGCTGGGCCTAAACTGGAAGGAACATTCTTCCTGAAGGATTCGACTTGGGAGGCTGAGAGAGACGAAGCTCGATGGAGGTTGAGCCACATCAATGAGACCGATTTGGTGTGGGGTTGGGCTCAATTCTAATGCTTCTCCGGAGAGGCCATAGTTCTTCACTGCAGCATCCGGCGACGGAAGTGCGGGGAAGAGGACGCTTCTCGGGGCATGGAGGACGCCCTGTGCGTAGAAGCTGCTGAGTGGAGATGGGGTGGATGGATTAACTGAAGAAGAAGGGCTGAGGATGGTGACCAAGGTGGCAGAGCCGGCGGCGCCTTTGAGGTTAGAGAGGTGCTGCTGGTCACCGCGCCAGCGGCGGAGGAGGAGAGAGCAGTAGAGCTCGGCAAGAAGGACGAGGACAAGGCTGAGGACAATGGCGAGGCTGGCTGCCAGTATGAGGGTTGCCCCCAATATCACCTGTGAACTTCCCTTCATCCCTCGTTCAGAGACCGGTTTCGGATTCAGATTTTGCGAGTCTGGAGGATGGTGATGCATGCATATACATATAGGGGCATANATTAACTGAAGAAGAAGGGCTGAGGATGGTGACCAAGGTGGCAGAGCCGGCGGCGCCTTTGAGGTTAGAGAGGTGCTGCTGGTCACCGCGCCAGCGGCGGAGGAGGAGAGAGCAGTAGAGCTCGGCAAGAAGGACGAGGACAAGGCTGAGGACAATGGCGAGGCTGGCTGCCAGTATGAGGGTTGCCCCCAATATCACCTGTGAACTTCCCTTCATCCCTCGTTCAGAGACCGGTTTCGGATTCAGATTTTGCGAGTCTGGAGGATGGTGATGCATGCATATACATATAGGGCCATACCTATATATACATATAATAGGTATATAATAAAAACAAATAACACGAGTGAGACATTTAGATGGAAGGGGAAGAAATAGAGTATTATGTGAATTAAATTTATAATTTTTTGATTATATATCAATTAAAAAAAAAGATAATCTTCCGAAAGATTGGAAGGACACACATGAATGATGAAACAACGCAAGTCTTGGCTTTTCTCTCTAAGTTGTGATAAGAAAGGGAGGAAATTGCGGGTTTATCATCATTCTATTCTTTTCTTTTCTTTTCTTTTCTTTTTATTATAGACATATTATCATAAAAATTGTATCATGTATCAACCTTTGATCATCATAAAAATGTTATGATTCGGTTATTTATCAAATTACGAGTCATGGTACTAGCCGAAAACTTTTTGCTTGTCCCGTGACCTCATCGAGAAGGCCAGCCGAAGGTGCGACCACGACTGGGTTGAAAAGGATGAAGATGCTTAGGAAATACCAAAGTATGGATCTAAGGAGTGCAGAGAGGACGGGTTAAAACTACCCAAAAAGAAAAAGTTAATACGAATTTGACTGATCTATATTTTTTTCTTTTGATTAAATATCACATTTCTTATCATCAAACTCTTATTTGTACTATCATATTTTGAGTTTGCTCGCAATTCAATAAATTTTCTGGATCCTTACCATTACCCGTCTTCTCCCCATGTGCATTTTACCTTATGTTCACAGATGGAATTGGCCCGTACCAATGTAGTTTCGAGCCAAATTCGCTATCGGCAGTGAAACTCTCATTGAACCCTTGTTTATTTTTTTCTTTCTTTCTTTCTTTCTTTCTGAGAGCCAATCGTATACTTGGTACTCATAAGATATAGGACAGATGAAACCATCTATCAAACATACAGAGATGCCACTGACAGATAATCGATATAATGTCTAGATTAACAAATAATTGTTGCTACTTTACGAGTAAACATAAATGGGTTACATTATTTCAAAAAGAATATGCTGAGTCGTCCGTAGATCTTATCCATACTTTCTGTATTCGATGATCGATTGCATACGTATGTGTATATGACCCATGTCACGGGCAGTTGAATAATTTATGCTCGTGGGATCTAACAAGGAGTGGGTCAGCCTACCAATTACCAGAAACACCGCAAGAATCCTATGATGAAATGGAAGAAATAGTTCTGGTGGTCGAGCATCTCACGGTCGACCAGCCTCTCCAGGAAGACGTTCTGAGGGAGGAGGTCGCTGAAATAGAGTATGGTCGCCACTGAGTTGGCTGGTTTCTCGATCAGCAGCGTCACCAGCCTGACCAGTGATCGGAACATCAAAGGTGTTAGAGACTGCAACAACAACAAATCCAAGACTGACCCATCATGTAACCATCGTGAGCTCTTCTACGATCCATGAGTATCATCGATACCGACAGGTTAATATTACCATGTCTGTCTAATCACGTGTAAATTAATGGCGGGATGATTGATGAAGAAGGACGTACCATGGCCCCGGATCCTGATGATGGGAGACGAAAGGAGGAAGACGGGAGAGATGAGCTTGGAGGAGAAGATGGGGAGGGGATTCTCTTAATGACTTCCCGGTCCATTTTGCTCCTCTTTTTTAATCCGTACTTTTGTTTCTCTCTGTGGCTATTTTCTCCATCGAAGACTCCTCTCCAGCTGCTGATCCTCCGGAGCTGACGTTCAGACCTACCCTTCCAACATTAGCAAACTCTGCTGGCGGCCAAGAATCCAAATAATAATGATAATAAACTTCAGACCAAAAACGTTGGCCGAAGTGGATCAAGTCAGGACCGACCGAACCAGAAGGACTGTCCTGGTCCAGTCCGGGTTTGAGTTGGCCCAATCTGAAAATCGGCCAAGAATACCCCACAATGGGCTGGACCCAGTGCCAAGCCGACATAGGTCGGTTCAATCCGTACATCTAATTCCACACTCATCGCATACATCTCTCAGTGCACCTTGTTCTGGGCCCAAGAGCTATGTGAATAAAATTGTTATACAGACGAGAAAGCTGAAGATTCTCCAATAATAAATAAGCATGAATAAAGCTACAAGGCAGATGGAAAAGCTGAGGATTCTCTTTTATTTGTCATTACACATGTGTGTGAGGTTAGAAATGTAAATCATCACATCCTTGTAAGTCCCCACAAATTGGAAAAATCTCCTTAAAGCTCTCTCCATGTATTTCAAATATATTTAAATTTTTGAATATTGTAAAATCTATTTATCTTTTATATATATATATATTTATTTATATATTTAGAATTGCCTCCTTACGAGAGGGGAACGTATTCTCGATGGGCAATACACAAATCCTACCTCCTATTGGGATAATACAAATTTAATGAAGAGGATAGATCTTCATGACTACCAACCCTCTACCCGTGCATCTCCTTGTCAGTTATAGTCGATCTCCGAATTTTTGTACCTCAAAATGTCATGTCAATTAGATTATTTATCTCAGTTAAGACCCATGAATCAAACCCCACGCCAATCTTACAATTTCCCAAATCGGAGGGAACCCGAGGATTTGACAAAGCTTCACGAGAAAAAAAAAAAACAAAGGGGGGAATAAACTGATATTGCTTCCATCATCAAAATCTATTTGCTCGGAGGCGTTGTGTTTTCCAGAGTAGTTCATCAAACAACCGCCATGTATAGTAATTATCATAATTGGCTGCTACTTAACCCACCAATAAGAGGTCAAGATTTCCACCTCTAAGATGTTTCTCGTTTAAGAAAATGGACAAGATGATCTGATGTCTCCATCGATCCTATGCACGCATGAAGAGGGACGGATTTTCTCTTAACCTTTTGACTTTCAACCTCACCGAGTGTTCGCTGGATGGTTCTCGAGCAGTACTCGTTTCAGTACTCCCTGAAGGAAACAAGAAGAAGCTTAGATTATCTTATGTGGGATGATGATGTCAAGCATCTAAGATGCACGCATGAATAAGAATTTTCGAAGGGAGAAGTAAAGCTGCAACAAATCCATGCCCATGTAAATGACTTCTGTATAAATGATTTTACACAGTTTAACTACAGCGGATAGGTGACCTCCAGTGATCCTATACACGATTAGGGTATGACGACGAAAAATATATATCCACAGTCATCTGAATGATATATTCATATATACATATATTTGAAATTCCTCATTCGACTAGATGGACAAAATCTGATGTCCCCCTCGATCCCATGAAAGCTTGGAAAGAGAGAAAATTTCCCTCCATCGTTGACTTTCACGTCAATGATTGATTGCCAGACAATTCTCTATCAATATGTTGCCGATCCATCGATGAACTAACTGATCAGGTTAACCAACCAGAGCGTTCCCTTAGCTCTGAGTCGGGGCAGCGAGAAGCTAACATTGACCACCTCCGCCATTTCCTGTTTTAGTAAGCCATAAGTCCTATTTCTTTTTCTGGCAACAGAGACACTACTACTGAAAACACATTATTAGAAGGGAGTGTTGATTGGTCATTTCCCCGAAATGATATTGTAAGAATTAACAATATCAATAATGCTAGCCACCATTATGATAATACTCAACTAATTTAGATATGAGCCAGATTAATTAACTAAAACTCATCCAAACACGAATTTTATATTCTTTTTCTCTTTGCACAAATACAATAGATAAAATGAATCAAGAATATACTCCAACAATTATTGCTATTGAATTCCACAGCCTAGAAAATTTTCTCCCTTCATCCCACTTACTCCTCCAAACTAATAATGTTTTTAGCCTAAGGTGTGATGCCTACTCAATTATCAGCTCTAGTGAGATGCCTATACGATCATAATAATCTGATCTATGGAAATGAGCCCACAGGGCCTCCGATGGGAGCGTATAAATAGTATAGGGACAACCGTGGATTCGGCATATATGGAATTGTCCCCCACGGCACTGACACCACGCCAGGATCCCAATTCAATGCATGTGGGCCCCACGTCCCACCGTAATCACAGGACACGTGTACGTATGATGTGCGCAGTCCCAATATCTGCCCGACGCCAGAGCAAATCCTTAGCCCAGAAGCCAGGCGCAGGACCGAATCTAACCCACTGTTGGTCCCGTACTATCTTACGCCTTCTAATTGGCTGGAGTTTGAGCGCCATTCGTACTTTTTTTTTCCCCCCAAACGCGCCCTGCGAGCCCCGGTGTTCCTCACTCACTCGCGCCGTCTCGTTGTTCTGTCACGGGCGAGGCACCCACGAGAGAGTCGAAACCAATCTCCTAAGCTCGGAATGAGCGTGAGGAAATTGTTTCTATTTGGTTGCACCACATAATATACCAAAAGTGTGATGGAGTCTTGAATAATTTACATGTCGATCATATTAGTAAAAGTTTTTTTATTATATTTTTATTCGTCAACCACAACTTAAATATAAAATATATTGAATGAGTAGAAAGGGGGTGTGTGATTGAATTTTCAAACCTTTTATTAGTAAATGTTAGAAAAATGAAGGAATCACTGAATCAGTAGCCTTTCATATATATCACCCTCTGAAAATGGAGTATAGTAGTGCTAATAATCTTGATTATTAGAAAACTTTTGTGGTCAAAGCGGATCTTGACCATTACATTCAAATTCTCTAATCCTTTTCTTTCTTTTCTTTCTTCTTTTTTTTTTCTTCTCATTTTCCCCTAATTAATTAGTAACGGTAAGGGAAACATCCCTTTTGCTTGGCAGATGAACAAATACCGAAGAAAATATTTACATTGTATTTGTAAAAAAAACCGTATGGAAAAAATTATATTTAGTAAAAAAAATTACCAGCAAGCATAATTAAAAATTTTATCCAAGAAAATAGAATTCTCACCGACACTGTGAAGATTTTACTGATGTTATTTTTTGATTTAAATAATACTTCACATGATCTTATAATATATTTATTTTGATAATATTTTAAGGGAAATTGGCAAAAACAAATTTAAGGTATTACTTGGGATATAGTCTTATATTTATAAATAAATACATATTGTGAGGAATATACTTGAAAATGATTATACTATCATACCTATAAGGGCTGTCGATCTTTCAGAGATCATCTAGGAATCCTCTCAAGATGATGCTTGGATTTGTAACATGACCATTTAAAATTTCATTTTACCATTTAACTTGATATCTCAATATTGAGCATAAAGGCATGCCAGCATTCGAGATTTTTTTTCCCCCTCTTTTTGTACTTATTCGGCTAAAGACGGCAAAGGATACAAAGTTCAATCGGCCTGCGGATTTAATCTCAAGCATATGGGACAACCAGGTTAGTATATATTTGTCTCCCCCCGGACTTCACTGTCCCGTCTCACTCTCGCCAGGCCATCAGGAGGTTGCTATTCCGCGAGCAGCATGCAATATGCGCGTGGGGGAAGATCTGGGTCCTCTGATAAATATCAAGCCGACGTGGATGGAAAAATGTGATGAAAGCGCAGGAAAGTGGGCCCCGCTTCAAATTTCACCGCCACTGGGTGAAACCGGGTTTTCCCAAATTGTGATACGTCACATTTTCAGACTGATTTTTTCAAATAAAAAATTAATACTTAAATTATTTAAGTNCTGCTGGCGGCCAAGAATCCAAATAATAATGATAATAAACTTCAGACCAAAAACGTTGGCCGAAGTGGATCAAGTCAGGACCGACCGAACCAGAAGGACTGTCCTGGTCCAGTCCGGGTTTGAGTTGGCCCAATCTGAAAATGGGCCGAGAATACCCCACAATGGGCTGGACCCAGTGCCAAGTCGACACAGTGATACCATAGGTCGGTTCAATCCGTACATCTAATTCCACACTCATCGCATACATCTCTCAGTGCACCTTGTTCTGGGCCCAAGAGCTATGTGAATAAAATTGTTATACAGACGAGAAAGCTGAAGATTCTCCAATAATAAATAAGCATGAATAAAGCTACAAGGCAGATGGAAAAGCTGAGGATTCTCTTTTATTTGTCATTACACATGTGTGTGAGGTTAGAAATGTAAATCATCACATCCTTGTAAGTCCCCACAAATTGGAAAAATCTCCTTAAAGCTCTCTCCATGTATTTCAAATATATTTAAATTTTTGAATATTGTAAAATCCATTTATCTTATATATATATATATTTAGAATTGCCTCCTTACGAGAGGGGAATAGATCTTCATGACTACCAACCCTCTATCCGTGCATCTCCTTGTCAGTTATAGTCGATCTCCGAATTTTTGGACCTCAAAATGTCATGTCAATTAGATTATTTATCTCAGTTAAGACCCATGAATCAAACCCCACCCCAATCTTACAATTTCCCAAATCGGAGGGAACCCGAGGATTTGACAAAGCTTCACNAATAAGCATGAATAAAGCTACAAGGCAGATGGAAAAGCTGAGGATTCTCTTTTATTTGTCATTACACATGTGTGTGAGGTTAGAAATGTAAATCATCACACCCTTGTAAGTCCCCACAAATTGGAAAAATCTCCTTAAAGCTCTCTCCATGTATTTCAAATATATTTAAATTTTTGAATATTGTAAAATCCATTTATCTTATATATATATATATTTAGAATTGCCTCCTTACGAGAGGGGAATAGATCTTCATGACTACCAACCCTCTACCCGTGCATCTCCTTGTCAGTTATAGTCGATCTCCGAATTTTTGGACCTCAAAATGTCATGTCAATTAGATTATTTATCTCAGTTAAGACCCATGAATCAAACCCCACGCCAATCTTACAATTTCCCAAATCGGAGGGAACCCGAGGATTTGACAAAGCTTCACGAGAAAAAAAAAAAACAAAGGGGGGAATAAACGGATATTGCTTCCATCATCAAAATCTATTTGCTCGGAGGCGTTGTGTTTTCCAGAGTAGTTCATCAAACAACCGCCATGTATAGTAATTATCATAATTGGCTGCTACTTAACCCACCAATAAGAGGTCAAGATTTCCACCTCTAAGATGTTTCTCGTTTAAGAAAATGGACAAGATGATCTGATGTCTCCATCGATCCTATGCACGCATGAAGAGGGACGGATTTTCTCTTAACCTTTTGACTTTCAACCTCACCGAGTGTTCGCTGGATGGTTCTCGAGCAGTACTCGTTTCAGTACTCCCTGAAGGAAACAAGAAGAAGCTTAGATTATCTTATGTGGGATGATGATGTCAAGCATCTAAGATGCACGCATGAATAAGAAATTTCGAAGGGAGAAGTAAAGCTGCAACAAATCCATGCCCATGTAAATGACTTCTGTATAAATGATTTTACACAGTTTAACTACAGCGGATAGGTGACCTCCAGTGATCCTATACACGATTAGGGTATGACGACGAAAAATATATATCCACAGTCATCTGAATGATATATTCATATATACATATATATATTTGAAATTCCTCATTCGACTAGATGGACAAAATCTGATGTCCCCCTCGATCCCATGAAAGCTTGGAAAGAGAGAAAATTTCCCTCCATCGTTGACTTTCACGTCAATGATTGATTGCCAGACAATTCTCTATCAATATGTTGCCGATCCATCGATGAACTAACTGATCAGGTTAACCAACCAGAGCGTTCCCTTAGCTCTGAGTCGGGGCAGCGAGAAGCTAACATTGACCACCTCCGCCATTTCCTGTTTTAGTAAGCCATAAGTCCTATTTCTTTTTCTGGCAACAGAGACACTACTACTTAAAAGACATTATTAGAAGGGAGTGTTGATTGGTCATTTCCCTATAATGATATTGTAAGAATTAACAATATAATAATGCTAACAACCATTATGATAATACGTAACTAATTTAGATATGAGTTAAACTAATTAACTAAAACTCTTTTAAACACAAATTTTATATCCTTTTTCTATCTGCACAAATACAGTAGGTAAAATAAATTAATAATATGTCCAAACAATTATTACTATTAAATTCGACAACCTACCAAAGTTTTCTCCCTTCATCCCACTTACTCCTCCAAACTAATAATGTTTTTAGCCTAAGGTGTGATGCCTACTCAATTATCAGCTCTAGGGAGATGCCTATACGATCATAATAATCTGATCTATGGAAATGAGCCCACAGGGCCTCCGATGGGAGCGTATAAATAGTATAGGGACAACCGTGGATTCGGCATATATGGAATTGTCCCCCACGGCACTGACACCACGCCAGGATCCCAATTCAATGCATGTGGGCCCCACGTCCCACCGTAATCACAGGACACGTGTACGTATGATGTGCGCAGTCCCAATATCTGCCCGACGCCAGAGCAAATCCTTAGCCCAGAAGCCAGGCGCAGGACCGAATCTAACCCACTGTTGGTCCCGTACTATCTTACGCCTTCTAATTGGCTGGAGTTTGAGCGCCATTCGTACTTTTTTTTTCCCCCCAAACGCGCCCTGCGAGCCCCGGTGTTCCTCACTCACTCGCGCCGTCTCGTTGTTCTGTCACGGGCGAGGCACCCACGAGAGAGTCGAAACCAATCTCCTAAGCTCGGAATGAGCGTGAGGAAATTGTTTCTATTTGGTTTCACCACATAATATACCAAAAGTGTGATGGAGTCTTGAATAATTTACATGTCGATCATATTAGTAAAAGTTTTTTTATTATATTTTTATTCGTCAACCACAACTTAAATATAAAATATATTGAATGAGTAGAAAGGGGGTGTGTGATTGAATTTTCAAACCTTTTATTAGTAAATGTTAGAAAAATGAAGGAATCACTGAATCAGTAGCCTTTCATATATATCACCCTCTGAAAATGGAGTATAGTAGTGCTAATAATCTTGATTATTAGAAAACTTTTGTGGTCAAAGCGGATCTTGACCATTACATTCAAATTCTCTAATCCTTTTCTTTCTTTTCTTTCTTCT
>CXYZ01012187.1:932218-962301 GCA_900006705.1 Sonneratia caseolaris
GTACATTATAATATTTTTTATTTTAAGTTAATCGGTTTTGTCGCATGTTCAATTAGATTCATCTGTCGGACCGGGAATCGACTAGTTCAATTGAAAATTTTCTCTTTAAATGTATAATTAGATTTTTTTTTGTAAGAATCGGATTAGGTGAGTAACCAGTTTCCAGTTGAACCAATCAAATTGACCGGTCCGATCCAATTTTTAAAACTATGATTTTTTCCATTGAATCCAAACTTTGGGGGTGTACTTTTTAATATAAACAATCTCCCAAATTTTATATATGGTAGAAAAAACTTAATTTTATTGATTTGGTTTTCCAGGTTTCCCTTTCACACCGAACGCCCAAACAGATTCGCGCCACGTTATCTCCCTCACCTCACAACAAAGAAAGTGCACCCCACCACACAGAGTCTTCCCCAGTAAAATATTGTAAGTATCTCAACCAATAACTAAATTTATATTAGTTGATTAGACAAATATATATATATATATATTTGAGAAAAAAAACCTTACAACAATAAAAATAGTTTATACATAATTTTAATATAAGAATTTCAGTTCTTAAATCTCATTTGTGTAAAATATCTATAGTTAGAATATTTTATATTTTAATAGATTCAAACTTGAATTGGCAGTGATTTGATATTTGTGTTTTTTTTACCATCAGTTAAAATACATTAAATTAATTAATAGTATATAATCAACATTACATACGCAATAATATAAATGTATATAAATGGAATTACGGGAATGGCTAGAAAAGGGGCAAAAGGTCGAAGAGCTCAGTGCTCTGTCTCTCCCCTCCTCTTCCCTTACACCTAGAGAGCGCTTTCTGGGCAAAGCCAAGCAGATCTACAGAAGGAAATCCAAGTCTCTCTGCAGACCCTTTCTCCTTTGCTGCAAGGGGAAAACTGAGAAGCAGCTTTCTAGCTCAGACAGAGAGAGACTGCAGAGAGTAGTGAAGGGTGGGAAGGAAGAGGTGGAGGTGCCACGTATATATGGGAATATGGAGGCGAGCAGCAGCATTATAGCGCCGTTCGTTATGAAGACGTACCAGATGGTCAGCGACCCGTCGACGGACAACCTCATCGCTTGGGGCCGGGCCAACAACAGCTTTATCGTCCTCGACCCCCTCGAATTCTCTCAGCGCATCCTGCCAGCCTACTTCAAGCACAACAACTTCTCCAGTTTCGTCCGTCAGCTCAACACCTACGTGAGTCCAGCTGCCAAATATTTGGTTTTGCTCAATTTTTCTGATGCGATGATCTGATTACCAGACAAAGGATCCTGTTCTTGATGTATGGATCTTCTATTCCATCGAGTTACTAAATTTTTGGATAAGCCAGTTTCATTTCGGCTGTCCGGAGGATAGTATCTGGGTTGATTCGAATTCTTAATTGTTCCATATGTTCTTATTCTAGTCCTGCGTGCTGGTGCGCTCTTCCTGTGTCAGCTTAATGGGAATACTGCAACGCCTGGTATGGACTCATATGGCTGGATTTTCTTGATCAATTTAGGGTTTCAGGAAGGTGGATACCGATCGATGGGAGTTCGCAAACCAGTGGTTCCTCCGCGGACAGAACCACCTGCTCTACAACGTCGTACGCAAGAAGCACAGCCGGAACGTGCAGTACAAGAGCGAGCTCGACATGGACGATGACGAGCTGCTGGCGGAGATCGTCCGTTTGAGGGATGAACAGAGGGCGCTCGAGGAGGAGCTCTGCGGCATGAACAGGCGGCTCGAGGCCACCGAGCGGCGGCCTGAGCAGCTGATGGCCTTCCTCTGCAAGGTCGTCGAGGACCCGGAACTGATCCCCCGTATGATTCTCGAGAAGGACCTCAAAGCCCAGAACCAGCTACCCTCCAGCGAGAAGAAGAGGCGGATCATGATAAGCAGCAACCGCGCCTCCTCCTCGTCATCCTCGAGCATAGCGGTCTCGAGCTCAATCAAGAGCGAGGAGGAAGAGGACGGTGCCATCGGCGTGATCTCCTCGCCCGAGGTTGGATACGACATCGATAGCTTCAATCAGTCTTCTCCGCTGCTACCGGACCCCTTGCAGTACTACCCGGCGGTGGGTTACAGTTTTCCGCCGACGGGAAGTGGGGGGCAGTTTGGGTACATGGCTGAGATGGGGTCGGAGGAGGCCAGCCCCAGGCTTCCACCGCCTTATCCGTTTTCGCTGCTGGGGGGTGGCTTTTGATCAGTTTGCTCCGCGAGATTTATCTTTGATTCGATCCGTTTGTATTAATTATTTTTTATTTCTTTTTTCCCTTTTGTTTCCCTTAGTATCTTTTATTTTGGGTGTAAACAGCCAAGTGGAGAAATCTAATCACGCTCTTAATGTATAAAAAAAAAAGGTAAGCTACGAATACCTTGTCCACGTCAATAAAATAGAAAAAAAATTATAATGCAAAGTTCTTCTTTTACTTTTATTTTTTAAAATTACAAAGAGAGTTGGAAAATTTTCATTATAAAATTAGTTCCTGACCATGGCATGAACATAAATTGAGATGAATATCCTTTTACATGAATATATCTCATTAGTTACTCTATTATTTAATATATATATATATATATACACTACCTGACTAGAATTTAAATTAGATTATCATTTATTAGGTTTTATATATTTATTTCTATATCCTTACATTTCTTTTATTAATCTCTTGACAGATGAAGCTTATGTCATAAAATATCTTATATAGCAAAAAAAGAAGAAGATTTATACATAAATGGTAATATTTTAACAGCTTAATTTTTGGATAAATTCTAGAAGGATTTTTTTATTGTACATTAAGGTTTATTACTATTTTTTTTCTATTAATTATCAATCTCATAATTATTAAGGAAAAAAAATACCAATACTCACGGCCTAAAATAGGGGGTGGGGAAAAGAAGACAGAACGAGTGTTCATGGGATGGGTCTTAAAAAAGAGCTTACTTCACTCTCGGGTGCTTCTCGAGCACAGGCACTTTGAAAGTCGGTAAAACCAGCAAATACAGTCTGTGACTGCGTCTTTGTCGATGCAGACACGTCGAGAATGGTTGATGCGACCCCTAAAACTGAATGGTCGAGGCAGATACTTGATGTAGCCTGATTTCTCTCGTTTGTCGTGCCGGGGGGGATGGTTGAAAGATTAGGTAGAACGACTGTGTACTTCTCAAGGACCAACCTGACATTGGGGGGAAGAGTATTAGGGAAATGTCCAATTTGGTGGGAGCCTCCCTTGCTTTGCCTTGCCTGGACAATTTGGGAAAGGAGGGGGGCGACCCATTTTTGTCAGCTTATGTTTCCCACTGAGTTTTCTTACTCTCTTCTACGTTGCCTAAAATGGCAAAACAAAAAAAGAGCATTTTTTTTTCTCGTTGTTTACCTCTTGTTCTAGCCCAGCCCCACTACACTTGTTTACCGCCCGACATCATTTTAAACATTACATTTTTTTCCAACTTTTTTTTAATTATTTGAGTGATTATAATAGATCTTATATTGGCTATTTGTGTCAAAATTCTTTTACATTTCATGTAGTGAGATCTTGATTTTGATGGGGATGGAACCAAGATATCTTAACTGACCACCATGGCTAATCAAGTGTATACTCTTTTGGCAACCTTCGGATGATGGTGGCCGTTGGTGAGACCCTATCTCCCGTAGTTGCTATTCCTCTTACGTTCCCAATAATCGGTCATTTTCTAGGGGGAAAACTGCATTTACATTTTTTGAAAATGGAAAATATCCCTTTTTTTTATTGTGAAATATAGAGAGCGGCAAAAAAGGAAAAAAGAGTGAGAGAGAGTGAAATATAAAAAAGAACATAATCTCAAAATCTTGAACAAACGAATCCATGCCACAAGGTCAATATCTCAAAGGGATGAATCAATTGCACCAGAAGGGTTGACCTATTGCGTGTCCAAAAAATGTCAAAGCATGCATTCAACGCTTCGGGAGGATCTGTCCTCAGGTTACCAGTACGTGTGGCAACAACAATCAAATCGAACTCCTGATAAATAGATTCATAGGTGTCATACCATCTGTAGAAAGGGCTGATGCGAACTCAGACTCACCGGTCTCCGACTGATTGGAATTTGGGGACACACTGCATCTGAGGGTCTACGAACTTGACTCGAGTCTCGGGCCAAGCCGCCAGAGTACCACTATTTATCGATCTGGAAAATTAAAAGAAATCTCCAAAAAAAAAAAGAGCTTTACCACAACAGTATTGGAGGAAGAAAATATGGCCTCCGGTAGGCTCCTAGGGACAAAGTCCACATGGAGGGCTCTCATTGGAGGAATCCTATCCTCCGTCAGGTTATCATCCACATGACATTGTCTCCTTCCAAGTTCATCTCTTTAATGGGTGAGGCTTTGATACGTTGTGCCTTTCTTCACCCCGTGATTTCCGAATGGCACGGGAAAGCACAATTAAAAAGACTGAAGATGATCCTCAGCATCAGCAATTTCTTCTCATGACTGCACACACAGATTTATTATTATTATTATAGCATATATAACTTAACATACTTAATATATCAAAAATACCGTTACATTATATCTTTATTTATGAATTTATCATATTATTATGTGATTAGTAAAAAGTACAATACTATTACTCTTTCGTATATCAGTTATACATATATGTGCGTGTGTGATTTGATGGTGACGGGAGGATGCCGTCAGGGATCGATCACGTGGGCCCTCGTCTTTTTTTGGTGACGATTGGACGCGTGTCACGAGCATGGGGGGAGAGATGTGGGCCCAGTATGAGACAATAACAGTGGGAAAAGAGGTGGAGTGCGGGGGGCCCACTCCATGTGTGTGTGGGACTAGACAAAAAGCATCTCGTCCTTTTCCCTCCGTCCACATTTTTATTCTATTTTATTTATTTATTACTTTATTTTCCGTCCCTCGGCGCTGTTTGGGGGGGGGACCAATCTTCGGTTGCCGCGTGAGTCAGCCTGTGACCACGTGAGAGCCCGTGGTGGAGAGTACACGTGTTAGCTTCCCAATGACCCCCAACCTTCTCTTCCCCTTCTAGCTGTTCACATCTCATTGATCCAGCGTAATGAAAAGGACTAATTGTTGGCTGAAATCGACTCGGAATAAATAAAGTACCAAATCGTAAATTTAATTTAATTGGGATACGTAAAATCACAGTTGTATTAATTTTTCACTTAATCTAATTTTGATTTAAATTTGATATATTACAAATGAGTGATATTTGTAGATATGTACTTTAAGATTAATTATGTTATCGTTAATATCAACCATGGTTGTAATCCAAGAAATTGTTCACCGTTGAACGTTAATAATTATCTCGTGATCTCACCAAATAATTAAAATACTAGTTTTGCATACAATATACATAAGAGACTAAACACATATAATATATATATATATATATAAATTTAAGCTCACCTTATAATTTTAAGCAATTTTTTATCATCGTGATTATTATACTTACAACTGAATTTTTTCGAAAATATACTTTAGTACCACATTAATTGACCACGTGACTCATATTAACCTTCACCCATAATGATGAATATATTAAATTCAAGTTATTTAAGTCCACAAAATTTTCTTATTAATTTTGTCACCTAGAAATTACAATTCTCGATCAGAAGTACAGAAAATGAATTACCAGTGTGCGTACGAATTTTCAGTTGTTGTTCCCCCGAGCACAACTTGCAGTACCGCGGATCAGTTTCTCGGATTTGGTCCGAATCTTGAAGGACAAACGTACGATAAAACTAGGTCAAAAACCCTGGATGCACGTTCCTCAAAACCATTCGTCGCTGGCTCCATAATAATTTAGTACAACATGCGCGTTCTGATTGTCGCGTGTGGCCTCATACGGTTGCACGAAATATTTGTCTATATATCAAACAAGCTGAAAGGCCAAGAGAAAAAAGAACTCAAGGGCGAGCTGAGCACATGCACGTGACTTATTNAGGGCGAGCTGAGCACATGCACGTGACTTATTGAACTTAATGTTTCATGAAAAAGGCAAGCATAAAAATGTAGTGATGTTGACATGAAATTGCAAGGATAAATAGAGTTGTTAAAAGTAACGGTATAGTCTATCCAAAAGGGATATAAAATTGTTTGCTATTGTTAGGGTCGGTCCACTATGCTTAATAGTTTGGGTTGGTAACGGTTCATGGATCATTATGGAATGAACCGGCTTGAAATTGTGCATAAGCGAGCCGGTCCATAGTTTGGGTACGTTCAATCCTTGAATAGTGCATTAAAAAAATAAATTATTTAATAATGCATATTTGATTGGAATTATTTAAATATTAAAAAGTGATTTTATTGGTGAAGTAATTGATGTAAGCCGTGATTTAATTGGCTTGTGGTCACTATGAGCCATTGATTTACCATTGCAATCAACGGCCAAATGTTCAGCTATTCGTGGCCGTTGATTTTGCACTGAACTAAGGGAGATCACGACACTTGGCTGGCGGAGGGCATTGGTCACAGTCCATGCAAAATTCTTAACAATTTCGAGGTGGATTCAATATAGTAATGGCCCGCTCCAGTTATGATTCAACGAGCCTATATTTCTAACTCGCCTTATAACTGTCTCTCAACCTAATAAGAATAGTTATTTGCTGGGTTAGGGGTTATGACCATCTAGACAATGAACATTTTAGGTGTCCACATGGGTGGGAGATCGATGTTTGCAAAGATAGAAATGGGTCCAATTCAGTCAAAGAATGTGCTCTCTATGAGTAATTTACATGATTAATGTAAAATAATAATAAAAAAACAAATTTTCCTCTGATTATTTTGGTTGGGCGGGAGACATGAAAAGTGGGGGAAAATAGTGAAAGCTTGTCCCACGTCTGCACGAAGCAAAGTCATCGTTCGGGAAAACCGAGGCACGTATAATATTGTCCGATGTGTGTGGTTAAGCCATGTCCCACGTACGAATTTGCTCTTGCTCAAAATTATCTTTAATTACAATAAAAATAAAACTTCGGAAGCACATTTCACTGTCATTTGCTGACACGTGTTCTGTTGTTCTTCCTCTCAATTCGATTTATTGTTTTCCTTTGTCGATAAAGCTTGGAGGGTCTCCTTTCCCCAAGTGCAGAAGATTTCATCATCTCAGAGAGGCCACGGAGGCTCCCCAACAGAGGAAGACGTATGTCAACCGTCAAGCCGTAACTGGCTGGCTTCACTACTATTGTCATCTCTGTGTTAAGGAGAAGTTGAGTTAAGAAGGGAGGGCAGAATCGACGGGGCTCGCTTCGGTTTGTAGTCATACCATTTCTCCATTCCACTGTTTCTGCATATTACCATTTGCAGAGAACAACTAAATGGCAAAAAGCGACCTGTATTTCATTCATCAAAACGTCTTAGATAGCTGTACTGTGGATGCATTATTGAGCTATGATGGATCCATCCTGCGATGGGGGTTGGGGGGGCCCAACGGGCTTGAATCCTTTATGCAGTACAGTATACCAGATGGCCCGATGCGACCAATTAGTAACATCTGAAGCCCATCCACAGGGGCCCTATTGCGACCCAAAAAGGAGGGGGAAAGCAAAACCTTTTGATCGAAATCTCAGGGGGAGATTGCTCACTCTTATATATACATAAATTACTGAACATCGCCTGATATCAGAGATGTGATAGTCGGCGATTGATCTTGAATCGAGTTGGTTAACATAAATGTAAGAACTCTCTCTCCATAACATATTTTCTATGTCAAACACAACTCAAAATTGAAATTTTACGTAAGAAAAAACATGCAAGGTTACCTCCATCAACTGAAGTGATACTTCAGTCGTTGATCACTCTCACATTGTCATTACAGATAGGTGTGGTTCTACTCCTACCCCTCATAGAGAGTCGGGGTTTCGCGCCGACCTTGCCTTCCCTCCTCTGGGCCATCGTTGCCATGCCATGTTTGAAAGATTGCAATTCTTTAAGCCGCACTCGTCTTCCATGTAACTCGACCTAATTATGACAAATTTTTGGCATTTTAATGTTCAACTTTAGTGAATCGTAATTTAATGCCGACAAGGTTCGGCACCGAGCTTGCGTATCCAATACTTTTGGGTGCTAAAGCTCAGAAAGAAAGGAAAAGGGAAAGACACAGCCTTTTACTTTTAGGAAATTAATTTTCTGGCCGATCAGATTGTTTGGAGATGGAATAATTTCTTAAAAAGTAGATTAATTATATGTCTATAATATGGAATGTCAACTATTCATATCATTGTATAACCTTCAAATACAAATAAGGTTTAATGACATTCCTTTTAAATAAGATATCATATTCGAATATTATGAAATTAAAATATTTATCATAGGAGAAATTTACTGTTAAGTGGGTCAACTTGGCTTGAGCTAAACTACTTATAATCTAATAACTTTTGAATATCAGTTAATTTATATGGGATAAAGACTAATCACCTTCTTCTTCTTCTTCTTCTTCCAGGGGGACAGAAATTAAACACATCCCTCCCGACTTCTCGAGTTGCCAATACAAAATCTATAAATTCTTTTTTTTCGCTTAGCTAAAGTAATAAACTCTCATTTCTCTTTAGGGTTGGCTTTCCATTTTAACGGCTGCGAAATAAGAGACACTCTTTCTGGGCCTATTCTCATCAATGGAATATGATTCTAATTAAAGAGTTTGGTTTTCGGCGTTAAGGACAAGAGGACTGAGGAAAGTTAAATAATAATAATAGAACAATAAAAAATTCATATTTAGAGAATTGTACTATTAGTAAATCAAGTCTCCTCAATTTGAATTAGTGTAAATTTATAGTATTTTTAGATTTTAAGTGGTGCAAATGGCACAATATTCTTATGCTACCTCCTTTCTTGCCCCCCATCAAATTAAATAAAACTGTGTTCTCTGCTTTAGGTTTTACTATTTATTAATACAGAGGGCATATTCTTCGCCGAATAAGAATACATTCAAGAAGCATAGAAAACTAATTGATAATTCAGAGTGAGCCTCAATCTCGAGAGGCCTATGATATTGTTAACATATCAATTATTCTCAATGTTTCAACCGAAACTCCTCGTCTTATTCGATCGATACCCGCATGTTTAGGCTGCAGCTAAGGGTCATCGCCTGCGCACTCTCTCTTACATGTAAGGATGGCACAGAGGAGCCGATGACCCTTTAACGAATTCTCAAAGGGCCGTCGGTGAAATTTAATTATCCGCGTTCTTTTGATATGGCACAGAAGGATTTGCCAATTTTGTGCGATGGTGTAGCCATGTGTGACCATCTGTGGGTCGACTGAACGGAAGAAACACACACACTGTCATTCGTGGAGCTCCAAGCTTCCCCTACCTATTAATGGATGATGATACGTACCATCATCAGGGCATCAATGGTCGACACCGATCCTCAACTCTTTCACGATGTATAAAAATCAGTGTGTCGACGAATTGTTTTGAGCTCGAAAAGCAGAATGCACGCACCATGTTAAGCCATATTAATTATTTCGGGAATCCGGAAAAATTCTACGCCGAGCTGTCCTTTTCTTAGGCTGAGACTACTCGCACAGCCAATCCTCCTTTCAAATTCAACAGTGTTTTCGAGAAACATCGGCTTTGCTCGACCATTCTTTGTGCAAACAGTTTTAGTTCTTCCTTTTCTCGATGACTTTTCTCATCCAATAGTGTTATTATGCCCAAATTTGTTTTTTTACAAAAACCCTACATGGAGTAAAAGTAAAAATGATCTTTTTTGGGTGCATATTTATTGTTAGAGACGACCTTTTGCTTTTAAGTCTGAAGGTCGGAGAGAGATAAGTGGGAAGCCCGATATGCCGGTAATGTCCAAGAGCGACTTCGACAAGAGCACCACTCATGCAAATGCAATGTGAGATGAATTTTGTGATGTCCGATTTTCTTTCTTCTTTGTTTTAGTAGATTCTCCTAATGGATTCGTGGGCATTTTCCTCGATTTTAAGGATTTTAGTTTTACTACGTATATTTGGTTCTAACTTTCTCCTTACATCATCGTCTTGCTGGGATGTCCCAATATCATGATATGATTGCAGGATGTCGACAACCATGAATCTCCATTATAAGTCTAGGGAAGATCATTTCTTTGAGCCCACCATTCTCTAGGTAGAATAAAGTTCCAACTGAATTGCCACAAAATGATTGTCAGCTGTCCGCGCGCGCGCACACACACAAACACATATATATATATAAAAGAAAATGACTGCACGAGAAAAATAAAAGCGATAAAATTCGATTGCGCGCGTACACCCACATATAGATGAGCCTCTTTATGTCCTTTTTAAATATATATATATATATATATATATACACACACATTATATTCTCTTATTTCCACCTACTGGGACCCCAGCTCTGTGATGAGCGAGCACGAGCAACGGTTCGAAATCTCCGACGAATAGTTGTAAGAAACAGAAACCCAATAAAAACATTGATTCGATGAACAGACATTCCAAAGTGAAAGTTGACTATCAAACACTGCTTACCGACACATCCCAAGCATGAAATGGATCTTTCACACCCCGCTTTTAAGTTTCTGAAATTAAATTTTGGGTAGTATATGAGCTTCCATTGGTTCGTGTCTTGATTGCAGGATGCAATTCTGGCGATCCCGTGTTCTTCCTATCGAGGGATGATGTCCGCCCTTCAGGACACCATGTATACCCTTTGCCAGTATATCGATGAACAAACAATTAATTCTACTTCCGTCTTCACGAAAAATATTCATTTGCACGATGAGTTACTAAAACATCCTGACGCACAGCCTTCTCATCCTCATGAAATGAAAGCATATGGGTGACTTGAATTGTTGATCGATATCCTTGACTATGAAAACTGAATATGCTCTCAAGATCGTGGGGTCGCATGGTCACTGACGCACAGTTATTGCCAATTATATATTATTCTTTTTATACAATTTGGTTCATTGGTCGAACTAATCCGGACTTGTAATAAGTTAGCCTACTAATAAATAGTCAAACTCTTCCAATTAGGAATTATTTTTATTACTAGAGCTAATGTGACAATTGACTTGAAAAACAAAGATGTATAGACCGAATTAAATCAACTTAACATTGGTGACTGTAATTTAGCCTTAAACTAGGGTGGGCCCGGACCTCCCAAAGGAGGACAGACTACAGAGATTAGTTGGCAATTCCGAAAAACTGGGAGAAAAAGACTCGCACATTTACTCACAAAGGTCAGACTTTGCAATGCCAAGGACATATTCATTGTAATTATTGTTGTATATGTCGATGGTGTAATTTTAGACGAAGAAATGACGATCGGACTGCATGGCTGATAATTCGGCATTGCCATCTCTTCGGGATCGAGCTTAGTGAATGAGGCTTCTCCTTTCACAGCCTAACTAATGCTCCTGATGTTTTTCATCTGGTTGCAGCATTCTTCTGAGTGAGCCATCTTCCTTTCCTACGTATAAAGTAGCATCATGATGCCTCTGGCGCTCTATTTTCTAATCCGAGCTGATATCGCTGCCTCGTAGGTCGTCTAATGATCTCTCTCTCTCTCTCTCTCTCTCTCTCTCTCTCCCCTTTTCTTTTAACTATACATTGTTCGAGTTGATTTGTGTTACTGCGTCCACATTGTTTCCCCGCTTAGGCACAACTCAAGATGTCATCATTAGGATTTCAGCTTTGTGTTTTACATTATCTCAAGCAACTAGGTCGAGGTCCTCTTTCCGAAAATCATAAAAGTTACATATTCCAGCCTATTTTAATACAAATTTACCAGGTTTTTTTAGTCGACTCATTGATCGGCTACCACATACTTTACAGTCTTGGATGCTGCTCTCTGTTGAGGAAGACGAAGAAACCAAACGGTAAGTCAATCTCCCGCAAAAAAGCTCACTACTGATCCGTGGTAGCCACAATAACGAGGCTTCTTTTGGTCCTGGGCCTTCTTGCTTCTCCAGTGTTATCCTTGCCATGCCAGTGAAGATTGTTTGCAACTACCAATCCGCAATAATTAATGTCGCTACCAATCTCTCATTTCGCAAAGAGATAAAACAGACGGAACTGACTATCATGTCAGTTGTGATCATCTTACGAAGTGGTATGTAGCGCTACCGCTCGCGTCTGTTGCCAGTTACAAATTGTAGATATTTTTAGCAAAGCTCTTGAGCAGGTTCAATTTCAGTTTCTTTTTCGCAAATTCAGCGCTCTCAACATGCATCGATGATGTATCTTGAGGGGAGTAATCCGAATGCAGCACATATTTTCGTAGATACTCCTCCCATGGCACATAGTATATATTCTGTGTCCTGAATAAATATAACGAATCAACCACTGGCAATTACCGGCAATTTCGCCCTGAATGTTTTGATTATCAGAAACTATATACATTGTGCTTCAACCATTTTTACTAGACCAAAAAGACACGTAAAACAAGTCTTTTTACTGATGATTATTATTAGGTAGGCGGGAACCCAATTTTATGACCAGGCCAGGTACAATTGCTAGGCTCCTGTCCTGTCAGAAAGCACATTTCCAGAACAGCTTACGACTCATTCACGCTTGGCAGGTCAGTCACAGAATATTCTGATTGAAATTTCAAAACGTAGTATGATGGGTATACCATAGGCCTAGCTACCATCTAGTTCTAATATATGGCCTTCTGACATGGACGGGACCCGGCACTCGAATGGCTTGCGAGTGTCGAGTGAGTGTGCTCTGCCTGTAAATGGAAATGTGCTTCTTTCTACCTTACAAAACCATAGTAAATATGGGACCCCGAGCAACTAATTCTTTGCTTGTGAAAAGTATTGTATAATTTTTAATGTTATTTGATGATTTGACACAAGAGAAATGGAGTTTAGTGTAGTTGTACCACACTCAATCTAATAATCAAGATATTGTGAATTCAACTATTATTGTTAGATTTCTCATACCTATTTATTCTATCATATTTTAGCCTTGAATCATTCCCACAATTTTGATTTTGGTTAGTGAATAGTGAAAAATACGATTTCACTCTCAACTTGGAACCAACATTTCTATATTTAGACCTGTTAATTTGAGTCGACACAACGATTTTGGGCTATATCGACACAGTATGCCATCTTAGTTGGCTCTAAAATCTCGGCATGTGCACAATTTTTAAGTGCTTTGAGCCACCTAAGCAACGGCTGAATCAAACAAAAATAATTTTAAATAAATAAATTTAAGTAATTTAATATTTAAAAATTAATTATTATATGATAAAATCTATAGATTAATTTAGTATTATATTAATTATAAAAAAATATTAAAACAATTGTCACAATATAATTACTTATGTATAATTAATCACTTTTTAAATTTTTTTCATAATTTTCTTTTATTATAAATATTTTTTTATGCCATTGGACCGCACAACCTTATATTCTCTGGTGATTCGAAAATGCTAGTTAATACACAGTTTTTTTTGTGCTATGCCTGGCTGTGCCATTTTTTTTTTGCAGGTCTATCTATATTCTTGTACCCTTTATTTTTCTTCCTATTTCGTCGAAGCACACATATGTTCTTTATTATCGAAACATTCCATAACTTATCTACTAATTTGGTATCTCTACATTTTTAGGCATTTTTTGGCTCGAAATTAATTGTGTGAATAAAGAAATGCGTCACTAACAAAGTTTTAACAACTAGCAAATTAACTAACTCAACCTAGATATGAATTTGTCTGTTTCCATTTCCATCCCACAATTTTAAGATAGATACCAACCGGCGCCGTCTAAAAAAAGGGGGGTTGGTCGCCGGCGTCCTCCTCACCGTTGAGTTGTGCGTGATTCGTCATCATCCATGGATCCCTAGGTAGAGACTCGCCCCTTTCACTGGAATTACTCGTCTGTCTGTAATGAGCTAACTAGTTTATTAAACGATAATATATTATCAGGACGTATGTTACGTTTTACGGGTAGACACTGCTGGAGTGGCATAACTAAAGGCTGATGACACATACATACTCTATTAACAGGATCATGTCAAAAATTCTTGGTCTAGCTGTCAACTCCCCCGACACACAAACTCTATCTCTCTCTCTATATATATATATATATATGTTGATTAGTATAAATTGATAATATAAATAAAATTTTCATCTATCGAATATTAATTATCGATATAAAGTGAAAAGAAATATGATATAATGATACTGTCTTAATTTAATATTAAAAAAGATTAAAGTTCAATTCCTCACAATTATAAAATTACTCTAAAATTTTGTAATAAAGCATATGTGTAATACACGTAAGTATCGTTATATCATATGCGAGTGTATAAATATACCCTGTTAGAGTAGCTGCTCCATGTGTGGTATATATGTAGATAGGCATTGAAAACCCCACAAAACTCATATATGGAGATATGATCCCATTAAGCCCATCGAACAATCCCTAGCCATTGCTCGTATTGATTGCATTCTTTCCCATCTCTGCATCTCTTCCTCTCTTCCTCTCTCGACTGCCTCCGCTTTCAATCACTGTACATCAAAGAAATCCCAAAACCTCTCTCAAAATTTCATCTCTATAAGACGCATGTATGTTCTCTTTCAGTATCCCGACTCGATGGTCGCTTCATCATGTAAATTAGCCTCCAAAAGCCATTGCTAGCTCTAAGTTCTGTAGCTGATCCGCTCGCTAGCTATCGTATTCCGATAGGTTTCTTGATCATTCCATGGAGTATTTCAGTAGTGAAGTGGAAGGCAAGAGAGCCCATGACCCTCTTGTGGCCCGTCAGGCAATGAAATCATCGCGGTGTATGGGGGTTAAAGGGCCAATCATAGTCGGAGCTGGGCCTTCTGGTTTAGCAGCCGCTGCCTGTCTCAAAGAGCGAGGCGTGCCGAGCCTAATCCTTGAGAGATCAAATTGCATAGCTTCCTTGTGGAAGAACAAGACCTACGATCGCCTCCGGCTCCATCTGCCGAAGCAATTCTGCGAGCTGCCCCTCATGCCATTCCCCAAGAACTTCCCGACCTACCCGACAAAGCAACAATTCGTGGCATACTTGGATATGTACGTCAGCCGGTTCAACCTTAAGCCAGTCTTTGAAACCACAGTTGTAAGTGCGGAGTTTGATCCGATCTGCCGGTCCTGGCGGGTCAAGACTTCCTCAGGGTCCAAGGATTTGGCGTCTGAGTACACGAGCCAGTGGCTTATCGTGGCTGCAGGGGAGAACGCGGAGGAGTTTGTACCAAAGTTGGAAGGGATGGATGATTTCCGAGGCCCGGTCTTCCACACGAGCGCATACAAGAGCGGAGAGACGTTTCGCGGGAAAAGGGTTTTGGTGGTCGGTTGTGGTAATTCAGGCATGGAGGTGTCTTTGGATCTCTGCAATCACGATGCTCGGCCTTCCTTAGTTGTTCGAGACTCGGTGAGCTTCGCTTTTCATGTTTGCCTTCTTAATCTCGTCATCTCTCCGATCATCAAAAATCTAGAAAGACTTCAAAAAACTGAGACGACACTTCAGCCCAAATCAGCGAAACTCTATCTGATCAGACACTTAAAAGGTTCAAACTGAACGGAGAATTCTCAGCCCCCATCATTCCTTGCTGTTTCTAACACAGTTCAGAGGAATTACCTTCAGATTATACAAGCATAAAATCACTCCGTTGACTGTTTCAGCCCCGACAGAGAGTGAATAAATGTTTTTTAATGTAGAAAATTCTGGAATTGTTTAAAGTAATCGAGATATATGCGTGTATGTGCGTAATGCGTATATATATGTATATTCCATATACTGCTTTCCTTTCTTGAAACTTGTTTTGCATGCGCAGTATGGAACAGCGGGTTCGGAGTAACACGAGGGAGATCACTTCACGTTCTTTCTGTTTATCAATTTATCTCTCTGAAAAGTTCTCATCTCACACAACCCTAAATTAATATTTATTCTAAATAAATAAAAAAATAAAGGCAAACTGGGAGCTTTCTAGCCCTAAAAAGGAGCAATGCTCGCAATAAAGGTTCATTTTGGTCCATCTTATATTTGTTTGCTTTCCAATAAACTCTGGGTTTCTTATTAATTTGTATCTCCTCTTTACTTTTTCTTCCCTTTCACTTGTCGTAGTTGCACATCCTGCCCCAGGAGATGCTCGGGAGATCGACTTTTGAACTGTGCATGTGCCTGCTCAAGTGGTTTCCGGCTCACATTGTGGATCGCTTGCTACTTTTTATGTCGCACTTCATGATCGGAGACACGGCCAAATATGGGCTACGTCGGCCGAAGCTCGGCCCTCTTCAGCTCAAGAACAAGACAGGGAAAACACCCGTGTTGGATGTTGGCACACTTTCACAAATCAAAAGTGGGAAGATTAAGGTGAATATCATTGCAGTCTATTATTTGTTTCTTCTCCCACCATCCTCACAAGTTAATGCTTTTGGTTTGGTTTCATAGAAAATAGACCTCACAAGTTCATGAACGTGTCAGTGATCAAAATATACACGCTCTAGTTTCCATTTTCGAGGCTTAATATTTATCCATTTGGAAGTTGACTTGTTTTTTTAGGGTTTTTTTTTATTGAAGGATTATCCAAGAGAATCTACATTTAACTAGATATGGGCTTTTTGTCCTCTTGGTACAACTGGTCCTGTGATCATGATATCAAACTGTATTTCTGACATTGCATTTTATTTGTAGGTTTGCCATGGAATAAAGAGAATACGATGTGATTCAGTGGAGTTTGTTGATGGAAAAGAGGAGAATTTCGACGTTATCATCCTTGCTACCGGTTACAAAAGCAATGTTCCCTCATGGTTAAAGGTAACTCATAAAATATTTCACTTGCCTTTCGAATGTTTCTCTTGCTCAAATCTTACAACTATATATTAAGTCTCTGTAAAGTCAACCCCACCATATGCATCGTAATTTATTCATTGATAAATGTCAATTTTATCACTGTGTTCATCAGGAAACAGATATGTTTTCTATGGAAGACGGGTTCCCCAAGAAGCCATTCCCACATACATGGAGAGGCAAGGATGGTTTGTATGCCATAGGGTTCACGAAAAAAGGCCTATTAGGTGCATCCATGGACGCGCAAAGGATCGCAGAAGATGTCGAACGCAAGTGGAAAGGGAAAAGAAGCGTTTCGTGGACCTGAGTCATTCAGTACCTTCACATTCACAGTGTCTTGGGGGAAGCAAAAGTCAGATCTCTTCTGGGATGTCAGGATAGGCTACAAAGTGAAAGAAACCTAGCTACATCTGCATTCCTTGCCCACATGAACTAATCAGTTGGCAGAGTGGGATGTAGAAGCTCCGTAAGATTATTTTTCGGGAGGGAAAATAGGAAGAATTTCGTAGAAAATAGTTGTGTGCATTGATCTTAATTTCTTTTAAGTTAGGAATTACCTGGAGAAGATGTGCTTGAACAGGCTGATCTTGAAGTTAGGTAGTACCGTTGCTATGTAATTTTTAAGCAAATTAGTTGCGTGTAAAGATCACATATATATGAGTGAAAATTTCATGCATTTAATAAATGTATACGTACCTTTTTATTCCTTGATTTATTAAAATCTTAATATATAACCGGAAATTCTACAGAGAAATATGCAGAAAGTTGAAATTAATTGAAAAAAAAAGAATTCTGATGAACAATTGAAGGAAGTATACGTGCGAATGATACTGCACTCATATGCTTTTGAATCACTTCATCTTTATGCTCATAAAGTGTGTCTAACAATCCAAAATCACAAAAAGGACTGTATTTTGCTTGTGACACGGGAGTTCGGAATTCATTAATAATAAACATTGTAATTTAGATCGAGTCCTCGAAGTACAGTCCAGGGATTCTACCCATGTGCGTAGAAGAATGAGTTATTTCTTAGTTGGAGGAAGAAAGAAGACACTCTCTCTCCCTATATTCTGCAGCTCGGGACCATTTTCGTTTCATCTTCCTTGTCTGAAAGATCAAAAGAAAAGCGCCACAAAAATGATAAGGATAAGTCCCGCGCGGGGGTGCCAAGGAAAAAGGGTCGCCCCCAGTTGGATGTAGCCTGGGCCCCCATCTCGTTCCATCAAGCAAATACGATCGGAGTTCAAATTGAGATTCAACCTCAACACCTCAAGTTAGTCCCAATTATCAACGCGGAAGACCTTTTTGGGTCGTGTCGCTGAGAATTCATTCGGGTTTGTTGTCATTGTTTCTTCAACTAGTTCGTTCTGAAATGTTAATCCAATCGGCTCGAGCCCAATAGCTCAAGAATAATGCAAAGCGCGAGAGAAAAGTAATCCAAGCACCCATCCCCAAAAGAGATGCAGCAATTTAATTTATTAAAATGCAACTAGGTGTTTCCTTGTGCCTTGCACATAGCTGCTTGTTACATAATTAAGATGAACTTTAGTTAATATCCCCACCCACATATACGTTCTAACTTCATCCAATTGGTAGCTCATAAAGAGCGGTGATTCCCAGTTTCAGATCTATACTGCACATGAGAATGGGTGTTAGTTAAAAGGACAAAATCACCATCGAAGGAAATATAAGGAGAATTTAGACTGGGTGTTAGAATTTATCTAGGTATATAAAAGGTTTAAATTATTACTAGTTTAGACTTTTGAATTTGCATGAACTTAATCTCTCGCAAGATTACAATTTGGAATTTCCTAACTTAACTGAATATAAGTTTGACAGCTATTAGTTTAAATGTTCATATAGGCTCGAGGTACAATATTTTATAAGTCCAACGAAAACTTTACAAAGAATTTATTTACCTCTCGGAGAGTGGGCTAAATTTTAATTCAGATTAATTACTATTCGTCTGACTAGATAATGTGCATTAATTGAAAAGAAAAGGTTCACACTTTTATGACACGGAGATGCCATCAAGTTAGTTATATAGTTGTATCACGCACGAGCATGAGCATGCATCTGACTCGAAAGTCGAGAATGTGGACATGGTGGTTGGTACATGTATCAATGGAGGATGTGAATCGTGTGAAATTAAGATAGGAGGAGTGCCCTCCTTCTCTAGGAAAGGAACTGAAAGGAAAAGGAAGGGCGCAATGCCAACCTGAATCTCCTAATTGGCTAATTATGAGATGGAGGGGAGGGGAGAGTGAAAGACAGATCGCATCAGTGTGGTTCTACTTGGAAAATCCCCCAACCCATACGACTATCCCACCCCCAGGGGCCCTACAAATTATTCCCTACCGACCCATTCTTGATCGGATTCTTCCAATGGATTTTCATTTCCCGTTTGATCTCCCTTTCTCTTTGGTTGTTATGTTGAAAAGTCAAATCTCTGTTAGCGTAAGGTACGTGGACATGAAAATGGAAGAAGGAAAATGGAAACCAAAAGATACTCCATTACTTTCGAAGGAACAGTTCCCTATATAAGTAGAGAAATATTCGCAAATAAGAAATATTAGAAACTGATATCTTCCCGTTTGCTAATATTTCCATTTGCCATTTCATTCTATATGATTACCCTTTAATCCTTATTGTATATGAAATATCAAATATTTCTTAACCGTTTGGTGAAGCACGAATTAATAACCCTTTCCCGATCTCCCATCAGTGTGGACGTTCATCGCAGTGGGCACCCACGAACTTACACGGATTAGTTGGTGAATGTTAGTCGCCATCAAGCCCGATCACCGTCGAAGTTTAATGGAAGAATGGGCATATTATTGCAAACTCATAAAACGAGAGAGAACACGTAGAAAGTGAGCCCGCATTTTTTTTTTCTTCGTCCTCTCTCTGTCACTCTGTGCGGCTACAATTAATACACAATCGACCGGATCCTGCAGCCAACAGACTCGCGAAATCCACCAGCAATTTATTGGTTTCTCCAGTTGAGGCGCGAAAGTCCAAACCCTCATTCGATGTTCGGATCTGCGTCTCATTCATCCCGAGCCAACCATGACCCCAATAATATTCAGCAGAGATATTGGCATTGTATGTGTTGATCTGCTAGATCCTAGATATGCTCCGTTAGGGAAGAAATCTTGGCGGGCCTTTTTATAAGTCGGAGAAAATTCTTGGTAACACAACAAGTATTTAAGCAGCCAATCTAAGACCAGATGAGCATATTAATAGGCCGTTCAAATTGAAATCGCAATCACGACCACAAGATGATACGCAAATTTTCATATAATTTCAGTCAACAACCCATTAAATTTTCTGTAGAAAAACATAAGAGGGCAACAGCCCTATGGTCCAAAGGGCACGTGAAATTTGTACGGGGAGCATTTACGAGTTACATATCAAAACCCCGAGGCAACGCATGCCAATGTGATACTCCATTGGAGCATGATGCACCAACGCATGGCGTCCCCCATGACCCCTCCAGTCGATTCTGGTCCATCCGATGTTGATGTTTGCAATTACTGGCTGTGGTCCGAAGGGTATTGAATTATAGTGGTAACCGCCTGATTTGGTTAATTGATTCAATCTTTCTTCTCTGTACAGCTGGACCATTTCCAGTTTGATGCCATTAAATTCATATAAAAGCATCGTCGAAGTTGGCACCTACCGGAGGCGGGGCTTTTATATTCATTCTCTTTGTTCACTTGTACGGCGAAACCAAAACCCACGTACATTGTTTCGAGTTGGAGATACAAAAGAAAATTAGAAATTATCGGAAACCCGCATGCACAATTTACATACATTTTGGCTAAATATGATTAGGAAGATTCATGCAGAATGCGAGATCATAAATTCCAAGCCTTAGTTCACTCAGTTTTTTGGAATCATACTTGTTTCCCCCCACCTAGATCAATTAGGCAGCTGATATTCAAATACGAGCAGTTGACTTTACTGGTGGGGAAGATGAGTTCTTAACTCTATAGCTTGACAAAAGAGGAAAAAGGGAAATGGAGGGAGGGGCTTATTCTGTGCACGATATTGGGAAAAAGGCACTGTAACGTTTTGGCCTCTGTGGTGAGGATTACTCCTCGTGTACCTCTGAGGTTTCATCTTTTTTACGTGTCGGTGAAAACGGCAAGACATACATGCGCGTTCAATATGGGTCCTTTCCTTTTCGTAGATGAGAGAACCTCCCAAGACTCAGTATTTTGGAAAACACCGAAAATTATCTCAAGTATAGTTAGTAGCCATTTCGTGCTCCATTCGAGCAGGACTTGGTCTTTGATGTCCAATCACGGGGAGGAGCCAATAGGACGCGAAGTCCTGGAACCAAAACGTGAGAAATATCTAGTGAACATGGGAGTTCACTGGTATTCTAGTCAAGTCCGTTTGCCATAGCATCGTGCAGTATTAGCTTCAGGTTTTCCCAACTCTTGATTCTGCCACAGGAAAAGAAGAAATGGGGCTCAGTGGATACCTTGTTCTCCTGATACTTTATATTTGTTTGCAGTTTTCTCATCTTCCTCTTAGTCTAATTCATAAGTTAATTCCTTTCGGGGCTTTAGAGCTGATTCTAGAATTTTCAAGGTTTCAACGTCCAAACATCTACTTCATTTCCTGATTCGAATTCGTGAGCTTAACTATCCTATTTGAGGTTGAGGATGCCACTGATACGATATACATATNCGATTCGATTTCGTGAGCTTAACTATCCTATTTAAGGTTGAGGATGCCACTGATACGATATACATATATACCGACCTTTATATATATATATATATATATATATGGGGGTGAATTGGACCACCACGCCACTATTTTGAGCTAGGCTTGGTGTCAATTGATCGATCACATAGACCATCTTTCTAAAGGTGCTCTCCACATGTTATGGGCAAGATCGATAGCTGTATATAGGGAAAGTACTGAAGAGAAAGCCTGCCCCGCCTATGGATCAACTTTCTCTCCTGATTTTCTTTTCCTCACACTGGGGCGTGACTAACGTGGAGTTCATCTCTTGTCCCTTTCATTCCGTGGTCTCTGCACATGCATACACAAGGTGTACCCATATGCTGCTGTGACTAAATCCTTCGACTCTGAGTCGCTAGAAATGCAAGTGATCCTTTGCCCCTCATTTAGAAGGCTCCATAGTTTGAGCAGAAGCTACATGGATTTGGTTCTAGTTTTCGTCGCCTAACTGACAGAACCAAACTTGGAGACACAACACTGATTTGCAGGGATCTGGTTTATCTACTATGATATGATGCTGAGGACTGATTAAAACTAGATTCATGTCAGCCCCCGACCCGTCAGACAAAAAGGAAATAAGTTATAAAATTGTAATCAAGTGGAACTTTGCTGGAAAGTCATGGCAATTCCTATTTGAACACTAGAAATGACAATCAGAATCACAAGATTCATGTTGCCAAACTAGGTTCATGATCTGATCTTATTGATGAATCGTGTAAATCTTTGATAAAGGGTGAATAAAAAATAACTCAAATAAGTGATTGCACAGCCATCGTAAGGTTAATTTGGTTGGAGCCAGTTGGCTAGCCGCGTATTTTCACATTTCAAATGAAGCTTTCAGCACTTAACATGCATCGTACCAAGTTATACATGTTGGCGTGTAAAGTAGCCATTGTGATAAAGTTATTTGTGCATAGGAAAAGAGTCATTTTTTTCTTATCATTTCTTACTCACTTTTTAATGAACTATTTGAAAAGTTTCGCAATCACCAATTATTCTAACGAATCTAAGGGGGAAAAGGGAGATATTTTCCATCCGATATGATGTGGCCTTACATTTTTTTTTTCAAGTGATGGACGTCTCTCAATGTACTTGTCATGCAAAATCACCAATTGTTTTAGCGGGCATATGGCAACGAAAGAATGGCCTCTATGTGCCGATATGGAAGAGAGATCAAAAAAAATAATTCTAATATTTATATTTATAAAAAAATATTAACTTACTGTTCTTGAGAGAATATNTAATTCTAATATTTATATTTATGAAAAATATTAACTTACTGTTCTTGAGAGAATATTGAAATATTTAGTCATACAATATTCCAACTTTTCCTATTGTGAATCTGCCTCTAAGTGATTCCGAGGGAATCTTCTTTATGCNTGAATATTTAGTCATACAATATTCCAATTTTTCCTATTGTGAATCTGGCTCTAAGTGATTCCGAGGGAATCTTCTTTATGCTCATCCTGTGTCAAAGGTGGCAACGAGTGAAGGCGGCTTTGGAAGACACCTTCGCGCCCCCTTGTCTCTAGGGTTCCAACTCGAGTAAGGACCGTTTGGTGTAAGTTGGAGCTAAAACGTATGGGATCCACGCCCATGTACACCAAGATTCTCCATTAGCCCGATTGTCATGTTCCATCCCATCGATCTTGTGATCTCACATCAATGTCAATGATGAAAAGAAAGGGTGATACTCTTCGGAGATCTATAAAGCACAGGAGACTTATTTCATGCGTGTATCCATGTGCTGGCGGACATTCTTTCGGAGTGCCAAGTGCCTTTATCGCAAGAGCAAGGCAAGGCTCTTAGAGGACTGAAGCGATGTGGAATTAGCACTGCACACAACTAGGCCATGTATCTTGATTTGTGCAGTGCGTGTATTACTGTAACACGACAATTCAAATGCGTACCTTTTATTCTTTTTACCAAAAACAAAAAAAAATCAATTAAAAATGTGGAAGATCCAGGGGGAAGAAAAAGCCCAACAATGGCCGACTTTGGTGGGCCGTTAAGATAAAGAATCCGACTTTTATTCTTACCAAGAAATAGGGTCTCCCATAAGTCCAAAGCCTCTCTCGCTGTGATCATAAGACGGAATTTCGTGGGCCTTTCAGATACTGTGGGGCTTATAGCAAGACGTAGGATCAATCATTACCTGACAGTTTGTCTTATAATCGGACATACTTTTGGAGCAAGGCCCATATTCTTAGGTTATATAGCCTTCTGGGTGAGGATCTGGTGCCGCTGGAAGGACCTGCACGAGTCCACCCACAGTTTTTGCAGTGGCAAGTTCTCGAGCGTGAAAATGATTCTTGCATGATCAGATGAGTTGGTGTGGAGCATCCTCATCAAAACTAGATCCACGATTCAATCACCGATCGATGTATGCAATTAATGAACATTCACGGCACTAAATGCAGATCGTACAGAATTGTACGAGTCAAATGGGCCGATCAACAACAATGCGACCAACTTAACTGGCCACCAGAAAGAAGAATCATCAAAGCCCAGATGGAAAAGGATCTATCAACGAAGTGATTCATGAATCACCATCGTACTCAAGTTGATACAGACCAGCAGTAGGAACCGGTTCACCGGTTGTTTCTTTCCCGGTGAATCCAGCTTTCCAGATCTCATGACCACTTCCTCGAGATAAGAAGCTTGAGGAAAACCGACAACAGTCATTTCTTGTTGAACGTCCGGAAGAAGGCATAAGGAAAGTTACATTGCACGTATGTCGCCACCTGATAACCCGAGTCCAGAACCACCTGGGTCGTTCAACTGAGCCTGAGAGGATGAGCTCATTTCTTTCTCTCTGAAATTCTTCCATTAGAGGTCTTCCCAAATCTCTCTCTCGATCAGCTCCCAACGTATAACAGAGATTAAACCTCATCAGAATCTTGAACTGAAATTGACTAGGAAGAGANGGCATAAGGAAAGTTACATTGCACGTATGTCGCCACCTGATAACGCGAGTACAGAACCACCTGGGTCGTTCAACTGAGCCTGAGAGGATGAGCTCATTTCTCTCTCTCTGAAATTCTTCCATTAGAGGTCTTCCCAAATCTCTCTCTCGATCAGCTCCCAACGTATAACAGAGATTAAACCTCATCAGAATCTTGAACTGAAATTGACTAGGAAGAGAGAAACTCCTAGGATGACACCAGCCCCATGTGGCGTCAGACCGTAAGGGTTCTATACGCAATGTATGATCAATAACAAGGTTACAAAAGTATTCAGTTATGAAATTGCCGCACATAGTTGTAAATCTTTGCAATGAGTTTCAGTTTCGGATCACAACCACAAATATCTGACGGTTAACTTGCCACCATTGACACTGAGTCCTAGCAGCGTCCTCGTGCTTGAGCCGTCCACCGTCCCATCCTTGTCGAGTGGGACAAACTGAGAGTAGTGGCACTGGCCAACTCCGCATATATCTCCATGAAGAAATTGTCAACTATGTCTGTGTAGACCGGGCAAGTAAGGAGAGAGTAGTAATGCCGAACCTCTTCGATGTCCAGCAAATGATCAATGTTGCTGGCATCGACCATCTCCAACTCCTTCAGCTTCTTTGCAACCAGTGGACTCCTTCGGTTCCTCCCACTCTTCGAGTTTTGACGAGGATCCACTCTTGCTTCGAGATGGGCATCAACGCCGACCACACCCGGATGATAGTCTTCCCTTCTTCCCTCCACGTGGAGAATGATCGCATTGCTCTTTGACTGAGATTCTTTCCGTTCCTTCACGTGGAGACTCGACTTGTTCTTCTTCTTGTCTCTCGCCTTCTTCGTCTTCCCTGCATCCCAGTGGTCGGAGAATTCGGCATAGAATTTGTCCAAGTCACTGTGGGAACCTTGTGAGCATGCATTAACATAATTGCGACAAGAGTAAGAATTGAACAGTGGACTGGGGGTCGGATTATCCTTCGGTAGTTTCTGATAATCGGTGCCCGAGAGAAAACACCTGACAGCTTCAAAGGTCTTCCGGATGAACTTCTTGGTGCTCCTTAGGATCATCCTGGATTGCCTTTGCTCCCCTTTCCGAAGGACGTTACTTCGCCTCCTAGCTATGTCGCTCACCGTCGCCAGGATTCTATGCGAGGGCTTTCTTTATACATATACAAAGTGAGCTGGAGCCATCGAAGGTTGTTGTCATTTATCTTTCTCTGGATCAAACCAGTGGGCCAGCTCCATATATGTAGCCGTTGGCAAGTACGGGTAATGTAAAGGGACGATTGGTTAACCTGTAATCAATCAATTTACTAAAAAAAAAAAGAAGCGTGCATCTCCTTGAAATTCTTTTAAGTAATTCGGTAGGGATTGAAGCAATTTACTCCCAGACATAACGTGTACCTTACCCTCAAAGCTATGTCAAATTTTCTTGAGACAAATTGTACGGTGATTGTACCTAGAAACCTGCGCATAGATCCGAGTTAGGTAAGACTGGTCAAAAAATGCAAGGCAATCATGCTGTCCCTCACTTCGATCGAGGATATTCTACTCAATTGTAGTTTCCCTCCTTAGACTTCTTGTTTGCCTTGGATCCTCTACTACCATATACATTAACCTTAAATTTAATTCTCATCAATTAATCTCATTATACTTACTTATTTTAATATCTCTTATACCCCTTGTAAACTCATAATCTTTCTTGCAATAAAAAATCGAACCCCATCTCTAGGTTTCCTCCTTTCCAACGCTAGAGGGAATAAGGAGATAAAAAGGTTGAGAAAAAGGCTTCATTATATAAGAAGGGAGGCGGCTTTCTTTGCTTTTACTTTTGGCGGAGTTGGTGCTGTGGAAGAAACGAAGGAACCAGGAGGGCGTGTGCGGGGGAGGGGACTCTTTCTTGGAAAATTATGGCTTTTGGGGTTGGTGGATAGTATTGGAAAATGTAGTCCGATTAAGAATGTTTTTCATCACAGCAACAACACTAATGTATAAGGACCTGAAATTAAGATTGTTAGTTCTTTACTTAAAATCCCTCGTGCTTCTGATACCAAGTCCCTGTTCTAGCTTGCTTCTTTGAAATGATCGGCAGGCCTCTAGCTTCAGCTTGTGAACTTGGCCCGTATACTCCCCGAGTTTCCATCCAGCCACCCACCCACCCATTTTTACACATCCTCCATTTCGAGAAAACCGAAGAAAGAAGATGAACAGAGAAATAGAATTCATCACACGCTTTCAGATTTAGAATATACCGAGTGAGTGATAATGCTATATTCTCTTCAATACATACATACATACATATATATATATATATATAGATTACCACTAATCGCAATTGGACTTTGAAGTGTGGAGTCAAAGCTTGCTGTCCCCCTCTAAAATGTCGGCCCATGCTCCACATCGAGTTATGACGAGCCCTACATGGATACTCAATTTTCTTTGAAATTTCTTTATGCAATTAGCTATTCATTCAGAAGAAATTTTAATTAATTTTAATATACTCATCGGTCATCATATCATTTTCCCATACACGGATGTCCCCCATATTAAGAGTAGCTTTTCCAAATATATCGTCATTTTTCAATACGTCTTGACAATTGGGACTAATCAATCCGCAATTCGCGCAGTGGACAGCGGCTATAGTCCATTGAGTATTAAATTATATTAAAAAAAAAAACTCTCATGCCAACTACACTAGAGCTGGTTCCATCTGTCTGACGTCTCCTCCACCCTCGTGGACAAACTTTGATTGAAAACTTCTAAATGGATAAACTATACGGTCAGAGGAGTTTTTATTTTTATTTTTTAACTTTTTCTGGGTACATGGGATCTGTATTACTGGAAAAGAAAGCCGCGATGATAAGATTAAAGGGACCTTGATAATTTTGGTAATGAATATCATGTATTAAATATCTTAATATATAATTTTGAAGGTAATATCGCTATATATTAAAATCCGTTTACCATCTTCTTTTTAATTCTAACTTANCTTCTTAATATATAATTTTGAAGGTAATATCGGTATATATTAAAATCTGTTTACCATTTTCTTTTTAATTCTAACTGATAAATATCATCAACTCTTCGTATACAGCCATATATCAACCCGTCTTTCGATGCCAGTCATAGGAAATTTAAAGATGTAGTAGTTGAAGTGTTATAGTTGCGTTTGACTCAGAAGGGCCCGCACGGAACGGAATAAGATTCGCCCATATAGAAGAGCCTTACATTACGATACGAAAGCGGAAGATCGGATAATTAGGCTTTAGCATATGATCGCTTTGTCGCCTGTTCATATCCATCAATGATTATCTTGAGTGGGGATTTACTACAGCAACACTCTTTTATAATTTCAAAGTTAAATGATCTGAAATCAATTCTGCACTGATCAAACAGTCAGAAATCCTCTATTTCGCCACCGCCCCTCCGCGTCTCCTTCCCTTGCGATCTAAAGAAAAAACTACTCCGGTTTATTATAAACTAATATTATGTGGTTTTGAGATCAAGAGCTTCGAAGGTGAGAATGGACCCAGCCCAATTAGTGAGACCTAAATTGGGCCGACAATTTCGACCCAATTCTTCCAACCGTTAACCCTTTGTAGCCATCACTCAGTTGGCGTCGGCACGAGCAGGGGCTCGCGTCGTTTTTTTTTTTTTTGTCTCCTAAGATTGACCTTTCGTTTATGTCTTTTTGGTGTGTTTAAATTTCACATATAAGAAAAGCAAAAAAACTTTGTATGTCAGTTTAGGTTTTTTTTTTAATATAGAGACACGGACTCCAACTATACTGCGTAATTAACCTCACCTGCACAATTGGAAGTGATCGACCGGTGGACAGATCGAAGGATCAGCCTTTCAGTTGCAAAGCCCAAAGCACTTGAATTTAATGCACCTGAAAGGGTAGTAGGGGGGACTACTAGTACACGGACGTGGATCCAACAGAGAAGGGGCTCGACAACCCAAAAAATGCGACCATTAATGGCAGAAGCTCAAGTATTACGGTGAAAACTGCTTACAGATACAACAGAAGGGCTCGATGACCCAGAAGAGAATGACTATGTGCTTGCGACCATTAATGAGACTATGGGAAGAGCACCTCAAAACCCTATCGAACATGCTAACTGTTTCTAGCTCTCTGCCGCACTTTCGCCACCTCCATACATTCCCTTTAATTCCTCTTTCTTAATTGATTTTTAGTTCTTCTCCCACGTTCCATCATCATTGATTAATTCAAAGCATATGCTCTATCTTCGGATGTATCTTGAACTTTTGTCATATGGAAGCGAGGATTTGGGCAAACTAGCGACTTGTTTCTAATGTAGTTAGACCTGATTCGGTTCTCACTTAGATCTAGGGGGTTTCCCTTTATATTTTGGAGATAGGTTTTTATTGGCATCCGAGTATGGCCACGGATCATAAATGATGAGCACATCACAATCTCATAACAATGTCTATATTTCACTATTCTCCTTTCACTTCATTTTACTATTTCTTTGCCGTTATTTTCCGGACGACTTCCAACAGATACCAATAGGGGTAAGAAGAATTGATCCATCGATCCTAGATTTACTTGATTCCTAGGAGTCCATATATTGTATGATTCGTCCAACTTGTCTAGGCCTGATGCTCTTAGCCATGATCTCATGTATAAAAGTTCAATTTTGCCCACCCAAAACATCTTTTCCAGCCTCGTGGCTGGTTCTAATGTAACATAGCTTTCAATGCTCAGAAGCAGCAGAAAGGCCCTGTGTTCATTAGCAGTCCCCCACCACTTATAGAAAGAAACAGAGAACAGAAATGTCTCTCTTTTTCTCCTTTTCGTATCATGTTTTTGTCCTTGGTTGTATTTGCACACTCCCGATCCCAAGAGTTAATTAATTTCTTCATCCATCTCCTCATTTCCTCTGAATGATCCTTTTCATTGCAACCCCTTATGCTATACCCAATTGACAACTGCCCCCACCCTTCCTTTGACATGGACGTATCAGCTATTTTTCTCCCCGAAACTCCCTCCCTTTTTCTTGCATCTGTTTCGAAAAACCCTAATGATAGACGGTTTCTTGAGCTTCCCCGATCTTATTTCCCGAGACTTCTCATTATGTCTGCATTTAAGGATGTACATCGTACTACCTGATTAACAACATAATCTTTTTACTATCAGAGGAAGTTCTCCATCTTATGGTCGCAGGCATAATTTCTAAAATCAAATCGGATCGGGAATCACTCAAGGCATGAGTTTATGAGTTCATAGGTCATAAAGGAGGTTCAATAGGTCGAACAACATATTTAATAAATAATATTAGTAGTATAATATTACTAATAAATTTATAACAAAAAATTCTCAATATAATCATCATATTGTTTAATATAAAATATAAATAAAAATTTAATAAAATAAAATAAGTATATTATAATATATTTTTATTTTTCAAAATTTTAAATCAACTTATTTTTTCATCAGTTCAATTAGGTTTGCCAGTCCAATTAAGAACCAATCAATTCAATCGAAAATGATTGCATTTATAATGTAATTGAATTAATTCTGAAAATCGAACTGGGCATAGTTTTAAAAACCGGACCGGGCCGGCCGG
>CXYZ01012187.1:962918-975840 GCA_900006705.1 Sonneratia caseolaris
CCCCGGTCCGACTCATGAACCCATGAACTCATGACTACACCAGTTCCCGGCCCGGTCCGATTTTAAAAACTATGGAACTGGGTGAATGACCAATTCCTAGTCAAACAAATTGGTCTAGTCTTATTTTAAAAATTATGCTCACGGGATTCCACCGAGTCAACATGCTATGATATTACGGCCAATATAAAATAATAATAATAAAGAAGGAAAATAGAGATCTCAAAAAAAATATAAATGTGATAAATTATAAGTCAAATTAACGAAAATTTTATTATAATGAGCAACTTATTGAATTATACAGAGTGAGAAATAACTTATATACCATCTCATATTATCATACTAAATAATACCTATTTGGTTAAAAAAAGAAAAGAGCCGCTGCAGAATTTCAAAATTCTTTTGAGCATATTATGATTCCTCTCAGTCCAACAAACTGCAGTAAAGAAGTAATCATTTAGAACTGTTTCAAAATTTCGGATATTAAAATTAAAAAAAAAGATTCTCATCTGATGATTTCAGACGCTAATTATAAAATTGGGAAGCAAATGGATTTTTCTGCATGGAAGGTTGTGCTCCAATCAGGTACGCGTCACTGATAATATTCCGCAGAGAAATCTCAGTTAATGCTCAGATTGTTTTGTTGGGTGGGACAAAAGAGAGCCCAACCCATAATTGAAAGTTTGATAGATAATTGTCGGAGAGGGCAATATAAAAATCAAAATTTTGTGTTGATATCTATTGAAATGAAATGGTGGGACATGCTCTGATTAAAATTTTGGGTATTAATGTTGTACATGAAAAAATTATTATGTTAATTGTTAATATACTAACCTAATTAAAATTCAGATTAGTCATAATCTACTTTATTTGTTAAAATATTAACTGTAAAACATTTTTTTGGGCTGAGTACGGTAAAACCAAATATTACTAGAATTTGAAATCTTTTTTTTTTGTCTTTTTTGGGTTCCTTTTATCTTAGAGATATAAGTACAGGAAAAAGGATTGTACTGTGCGGGAGGGTTTTTATAAATGTAATACGGCTAATTTAGATGCACCTAACACTTGCTCACGTGTTTGTCTTCTTGTATGCATGCATGCATGTATGGACCGACTAATTTGAAGCAAAGACAGAACCAAAAGAAAAAAAAAAAAAAGAAGAAGAAAGAAAGAAATTGGGTTTCTTGTCTCAGGAAGTGGGGGTTATGTAACCCCAATCGGATTGCTGAGGAGTTATGGACGACAGCCTTATTGTACAATTATCTCAGAATATGACACGAGGTACTACCATATGCTCATCTTTGCGTTTCCAGGTACGAAAGGATTGAACTACTGTATTCCTTTGGTGATAATGTAAATCGCCGGGCAATGATTATTTAAAAACTACACCCATCGACATTCGAACTTGCAGATGCAGCCCTCGCGTTTTCCTAATTTTTAAGGGATATTGTGGGGGTTTGAAAATCTTACAAGATCCTTGAAATCACACTAATCCAAATTAGAAAATCTCAATTTCAAGTGGAAAACCGTGCGTGCCGGACACCAAACCACCGTCGAGGCTCATGGAAGGGGAAAAGGTGGGGGAAACGAAATCCAGCATTACATGAAGAGATTATCGTCATGGCATGAAGATTTTCGGAATTTCTCCTTTATATATGTAAATATATACATTACTTGCCAAAAATATGATAAGATATAGAGATAATATAAAGGGTTTGACCAATATGGTCCAAAATATAAGCCGCACGGGGTACACGTCGCCATATTTGATGTGTTACACTAGCTATAACGTGCCATTACGTCATTGATTTTGAATACTCGCACGTCAATAGCACAAGATATTCTAGTTCTATATTTATAGTAAACTCAATGCACAGCTGTCTCCATAAACTTATATACTATATATATATATATATGTCTGTGTGCGTGTGATATTTATCCATTATAATATAATATTCATTGTTTATAATGTCTTAAAAGTGTAAGTCAAATTTGAAAGTGGGGTCAGGCAAGCTCCACCACCGCCTTAAGCCTATTTACCATTGAGTGGATGTTCCCCCACCGAGAGCCGCAGTCGATACCCTCCTCAAAGAAGTGATTAGCTGAATTTTAAATTCCATCCATTAATAATAACAGGAGATAATAAATGGGAAAAAAAAGAGCTACCAAAAAAAAAAAAGAACAGGCGTTGGATTTTTCAACCTAACAATTGACCAGTGACAGATTGTTTTTCCTCTTTCTCACATGTACAAATAAAAGATAATATCCAATGTTTTTTTTTTAAATAATATTCGTTTTCTGGGGGTTGAAAAAGGCTTACGGTTAGAAAGATCAAAGAAAAAAAAAGAAGATAAATGGGAATGCGGATCTACTCACTCATAGTATGAATTGCATTTAGCTCACGCGAGTTGTGTATATTTGGGTATACTAGATATCACTCCAACACCATAACATACTTTGAATAATATAAAATTGATATGAGTTGATTGAAATGGTTCAACGTTCATTTCTTTTAAAGTAATATCTTATATTGAAGTGTTGTAAATGGAAGGGATCTATATTGAAGGAATTGTACATTCTCAATGGACCGAGCAGGGTCAAACTAGATTAATCGTAACTTGACGGCTTATAAATACAAGTTAATTTATACCAAGAATTATATAGATTTTGGACGAAATAGGAATTAACCTATAATTTGGGATTGATGATGGTAAGGTAACCACGCCAGATCCACTTCTCAAAGGTCCCTAAGTGTACGCGCGGGATGGGAATAGAACCTTGAAAAGAGGTGACTTCTCATTTTCTTACTTCATGACATCTTAGAAGGGAGAATTGGTGGGTCTTTTTCTATTTTTTTGGTGCAAATTTCACCGAGGGGAGAGATATGAAAAAAAAAGTGCAAATAGAAAAAAATGAAAATTGGAGAAGTCAAGATCGAGCCACTTGTGGCCTTTATGCAATGCCACAGCCTTCTGCTTTCAAATCAAGCGCTCTCGTATCAGACCTGGGGGTTCAGAAAGTCTAATCTCAAAAGCTCATACAGACAAGCCAACAAACATCCAAAGCCCAAATTGTCCCATTTCCCAAAAGTATTTTTTTTTAAAATATGTGCCGTGCAATCTGTTTGAAACACAGTTACAGGATTAAAATATATATATATGTACTATAGTAAAAAGTATATGACATAGTATATGTTACAAGTCAATAAGAACTTATGATCTAAATAAAGTCTATGGTGAAAATATGATAAATTATAATTATCATTGGTATATTAAAATATTTATTAACTTATCACATGTACTATGTGATAGACATGTTGTACAAAAGAGTATCTCACACGGGATAGCCTTTTGACATTTCTCATACGCATAGAAAAAAGAGAGAGAGAGAGAGAGAGAGGAAATGTTGTAGTGGTGGAAACTTCCTTCAGAGGACAGTCTCCTAAATGTGCAGGCAATCACAGAAATGACCCAAGAAGACAGGGCAAGAAGTATACGGATGACGCTTACACAATTGAAGGAATGGAAAGATTCGCGGTGAAACAAGAGAATCACTGAGTTCATACTTATAAATATTATTTGTATAATAAAGAATCATATAATTTTCATTATAAGGGTTCAAATTTTCCTAGGTGTATTAATACTAGATTGTGCATCAGGAAATCAACAGGATGAAAGCCTGGGAGTTAATTTGTTCCTTAGGAAAATGTTCAGAAATAGACCGAACAAATCTCCGTATCGCCTTAAAAATCATATTGGTGAGCCGGCTTACAGGCAACCTGCCGATCTTAAAAGAGTTCCTATTCGAGATGCAGTTGGGGTCAGTTACTCAGTGTTCTAAAGAGGCTGAACATGTTTGGATCATGAAACCCCTTTGACCCGATCTCGGCAACTAGCAACTGGTGCGGTAAAGTGAACTACAAGTCTAGAAGTTCAAGGTGATGATGATCATCTTTATGGGTCAATGATGGAAACCAATTATAGGTCAAGTACGAGAGGAAAAAATGCAGCAAAATTCCCCCCCCAAAAGGGGGGTGGTAAATCAAAGTAAATTTGGTGTAGCAACAAAATAGGATTATTTTGCGGGATTTGCCGAGAAAGGCAAACGGCATTTTCATTAGCTAAATCGGTCGAGACAGCGAGAATCCAATTGGAAACACTCAACATAACCTGCCGGAAAGGAATCGCCAGATAAAATCCGACCATTTTATGTTGCGATTCCGTTCCGTTTACATTTCATATCGAGCCAGCGGCATTCTTAATATTGTCGAAAATTGAGAGAAAAAAACCAAGAGGAGAAAATTAATAATTAGATGAGTCGTTGTTGTTCAGGTTTAGTACGCAGGTGGTGATGAAGAGAACAGAGTCTCCCAAATCTCTGCGAAGACCTCCAGGATGACCTGGTGGTGGAGGCTCGAGTTCAGGGCCAGGAAGCAGCGGAGAAGCCGCCGGAGGTCCTCGGCGCCGAAAAGCTGCCGCTCCACGATCATCTCCACCATGGACTTCCTGAAATCCCCGCACGGGTCGCTCGATAACTTCACTATGGCAAAGCTGCCCTTTATATTGTCACTCACACTCTCTGACGGATCAGCAAGTGCTCTCCGGCGAGGACTGCCAGCCTTCCGGCCGCTAAGGCCGCGTCGTCGGCGGCGATGGCAACGCCAGGCAGCCGAGGAGTCGTCCGAGGAGAGGCTGTTGGGGGAGAACAGAGTCTCTGTTTCGTCCCCCCAGCCTCCGTCGTCGTCCTCCTCCTCCTCTTCCTCCCTCTCATCGTCGCTGCTGAACCAGTCGCAGCTCGTGTTGGTATCCTGCGAGGACGTGCTGATGACTAACGGACGGCTCTTATTACATTGTGGAACCTTCCCCTTCTCTTTCTCCTTCTCGTTCTTCTTCTTCTTCTTCCTGGTTTTACTTCTTTTCGCATCAGTGGTGTAGAAAGGTCTTGAAGAAGGACAGAGGCGGCCGCTCACGGGGGCGAGAGGGGAGTAGTACTGGCAGTGCTCCGCCATCGAAGGCAGTACTCTGCTTCTCCTGGGAAGCCGCCGGGAGACATCTCTCTTGGCTGAGATGATGCAGGTGGGATTGATGGACCTGGCCGGGTCCGGGCAAGCGGAGCGGCAGAGGGAAGGGAGCGGCCGCTCTAAAGCGGGGCGGAGGAGATGGGCTGTCTGGGGGTTCTGGGGGGCGAACACGGCCTTCTCGTCCACGTCGGAGAGGTTCCGAGGCTTGCAGGAGCCGAAGGAGGAACGGAACATGCGAGAGATTCGCATCTTCAGTCGATTATCCATTAGATGGATGAACAATCGGGTACCAGGGAACAGATAGTAGAGACCTGATTTCCTCTTTGCTTTCGTTTTGAAAACGAAGGTGGCGCTGTCTCGAAGAGGGAGAGCGAGCCTCTGAGAAAGAGAGAGATTACGTGAATCGCAAGTGCTACGACGGAGGAGTGAGCGAGCCAGAAAACTTCCAATGGCGATCTTAAATCAGGAGAGGCGAAGTGTCTCTAAAAAGTCTCCCCGGAAAGTCTTCAGAGAACTCTTTTTTTTTTTTAGTTTTTTTAAAAATCCCTAATCGGTGAGCAGCGAGGAGGTCCCCCTGCTTGGGCGGTACTTCTCGTACCTTTATTTGTCAAATTTTCAACTGTTACTGTATCTCGAATTTTCAACACTTTGAAGAACTGATTAAAACACTAAACGTATATAAGATTTTTTGTGAAAGGTATGACTAGCAGATACACTTTGAACTTGTTTTTTACATTGGATTTTGGTCATCATGTTAATATAAGATTTGTCCGTCCATGAAATCTTATTTAACATTAATAACTGACAAAGTAGCACAAGAATAAGAAATCAGTAATAGATAACAATTTTTCCTAATAATTAATCACAACAAATTAACCCAAAAGAATACTCAAATACAATTATGCTCACATGTAATAAACTCAATTATTTAGCATTAGTTAAATTCAGAAACAATTCTATACTCGTGGAATTATTAATCGAATAAGAAAAAAAATTAACATGTCCCAATTGATGCCCAAAATAAACGATGAAATATAAATTTCAAATTTTGGGTCTAAAACTCAAAATCACTGTTGTACGTAGCACATTGGTTGTATGCCATAAAGAAAATACAATAATATAACCATATATATATATATATATATGGACATGCTGACCCCTAGTAGGAGCTATAAAGTTCAAAAACTATGTGCTTAACTGAAAATGTAGCATCGAAAAAAAAAAGGGGTAGCCGAGAGGACCTAATTTGTTGACAATTGCCCTACGACGTCAACCCTACGTGCCTTCCTGGGTCGTCCACGAGCCTCCATTCGATCATATGATCCACATTCAGATAATAACCACTAGATAATCATTGTTCCCATCAGCACCGGGAGTACATAACTGTATGTCATCTTACGAATTGATTTATGTTGTCTGGAATATGATAACTAATTAATAAACATAAACATGCTCGGGGATGATTTAGATGCACCAAATTATATGAGCTCCTCCTCCCCTTAAATGGGATACGGTTCAAGTATTACAAGCTGAAAAATAATTATAATTATGAAATTTTTATTTTTTTTAGTTGATTAATTTGATTTACAATGGAATTAATTAGATTCTAATATATATATATATATATATGTATTGTATTTTATTGGACAACGTGGGAGAGAGAAAATTGGATCATTGAGTTCCCCGTTCTTCTGCTCGAAGGCATACATTTGCAATTTCAGACGTGAGGGTTAGCTACTTGACAATTCATGGCGTCTGACGAAAGCTTTTGGGTCAATTTGACTTTCTTTATGTGTCATCATCTCCAGCAGATTGCGACGATGACGGTCGTGGAGACGAGATAGATTCTCTGCGCCTCTTTCTATAGATAGGCCTGTCGGATTTTTGTTCGACGTCAGATAGATTTACGTACGTGACTTCTAAATTGGAATCTTAGTAATCTAAGGTATAATTTGATCGCATTCTTTCCCCCTCCTGCTTTACATCTATATTCTTTTTTTAGTTGTCGGCCACAGTATTCAAGCAGGTCTTACCAACGGTGAAATGACATCTTTCAATCAACTATACTTGACTAATCCGTTGGTTATCCCGGGTCGCACACTTGGCATGACGGGTGACGCTCCCAAGGGGAATGTCTGCTCATGCGAGGTTTTAAACTCGAGACCTTCTTAAGCGGCACTGAGCTGTTTATCACTCGGCGCAACTTCCCTTAGTACATCTATCNTACGTGACTTCTAAATTGGAATCTTAGTAATCTAAGGTATAATTTGATCGCATTCTTTCCCCCTCCTGCTTTACATCTATATTCTTTTTTTAGTTGTCGGCCACAGTATTCAAGCAGGTCTTACCAACGGTGAAATGACATCTTTCAATCAACTATACTTGACTAATCCGTTGGTTATCCCGGGTCGCACACTTGGCATGACGGGTGACGCTCCCAAGGGGAATGTCTGCTCATGCGAGGTTTTAAACTCGAGACCTTCTTAAGCGGCACTGAGCTGTTTATCACTCGGCGCAACTTCCCTTAGTACATCTATCTCCCTTCGCCCTTGGGACTCACCATTTTGGCGTATGTTCCACAATATTTCCCACTCTCCCTTGCGGAGTTAAACATAGTTGCCTCCTACTAATCCAACCAATTGTATAGGAACAATGTGCTAGTTAAATACGTCATGTGATAGGAACAATGGTTATAAAATGAAAATAAGGGGCTTATAGTATCTAAGCAAATATAGAAGGACCTGTAATTGAAAAATAAATAAATAAATAAATATATGAAACGACCACATGTGTAAAAAAAAAAAAAGAGGAAAAAAATGCAATATATTGAAGTACATCCGGGTCGATATCTCAGTAGAGGGACTCGAAGGAGCAATTTTATTGGATGAAAAAAAAAAAACAAAGGGTAAAATTACAGTAAACTCCAAGGCGATAATATTTCTCCGACATCACGCTGGAAACTTGCATTGTACCATTGTCGCTCTTAATGTCCTTCGCTTTGCCCCACTCTGATCACACGGATCTAACACCTCTCGTTCGATCTCCTCAAGGATCTTGGCTCTACGATTAGATTTCAATGGATTCTGGGTTTTGCCGGCCTTTTTGGAATATATTCACTGCATTCTCTGGACTCTCGGATACGAGATTGTTATCTCCCGACGAGGATCGAGTTTATCGACATTCCGAGACCAATCAATAAACCTTGATGCAAAATCGCAGCTGTGTTCAGCCGCCTGATCTCCATACACATACGTGAAGTTTAGAGGGGTACAGTAGTTGGGACCAATAGCCATAGGCGAGGTACTGCACAATATACAATTCATTTTGAATTTGAACCATCTCCAGAAAAGATGTGGGGGCTTCCTCTTCATTACACCTGGGATCAGTCCATCAGAATGGTGCCCTAACCGTCATCTTAAATAGTTGTGTCCATAATACAATATATACATATGTGTGTAATTGTCAACCGATGTGATACGAGTAGTCCGACACTTCTTTCATTTAATCAAAGTACCTCACAATTCGAACGTTATAAATGAAAAAAATAAATAACGAACAAAATTTTACCCCGCTTTCACGATGCCCATCTTATCTAGATTTTAAATAGTTGTCCGCATACTGTAGTTGTTGTCCCATATGGGTTAGTTCAAGTAGTCCGATATATTTTAGCATTAAACAAAATCTTAATTTTGGAGCTTTATAAGAAAATTTTTAACATGTGCGATTCATGCTCAATTCTGGCATAATTGAGCTAATATCATGCATGCAAAAACTAAAATGATAGCTATTAACATTTGTAAGTTGAGACTCACGATCTCCTACTTAAATTAGTTTTAATTTGTTGGGCTTTTTCGAATATTATATAATATATATCAAAACAACTTACTATGGTCGATTTATTTATAACATAAATTTAAATTAATTTCAAACACGTCAAGTCAATTTGACGCAATGTGCAATTAAGAGGAATCACGTTACCTATACGGGACAATTCCGATTCATGGGGTTTGGATTCTTGCAACCGTGCTTGGATATTGTTGGCACCTTGACAGTGACCGTGCGGTGAACTTTGTCTGGGGAGAAGCCAGTGATGATCGGGTCACGAAGACAATATTGTCTTCTCCTTCCACGTTCTGTTGTCCCCTCAAGCGAATTCGATTATCAATTTCATCAGCCACTTCGATTTTCCAGTACAGACACAAACGCACTGATTGGACGCAGGCAGGGAGATTTTTGTCGTCATTTTGGTGTCTCGAGGGCCTTGTCTCGGAGCCGTTCAATTATTAAAACGACAATATGAATATGAGGTTCTTGTTTTTCTTCCCCTTATCTTCGTCCCCGTTTTTAATCAAGATTAGAGGCGTAACTTCTGGCTAATCTTTCTGTACCTCCCAGTCAGTCTGGTGCTCATTACAGCTATATGTTTTGCCCACCTTTCCGATTAGATTAGATCGATCCATTGCCTCATAACACCAAACTATCATATATAATCGAAATGCATGGATTAAGTCCGTAGAATCAATGAAATCGATTTTATTACATTTTTCTTATTCATAATTACTATACAACATAATAGGGATACTATGGGTTGGCTCATTGATGATTCTCAGCATATAAACTAGTATAGATAAATCATCACATTTTTTATTTTTAAAATAAGATCTGAGATTTAAAATTACATAAATGAATATAATCAATAATCATAATAATTAAATCGATTTGATTTAATCGAGAATTAGTAAGGGTCCATCGATATTTTGAACACACAGTGACATGTTTAGGAGAAGGAAAAAAAAAAAGGTGGGGGAATACTGAGTGCATCAAGAGTCTCTTCTAATTGTAGTAAGGTTAAGGTAAAAAAGGGGAGAAAGAACAGATCACTTTTGTCCTAGAAAAGAAATTGAAAATTTGAGAGGGGGAGAATCCCAAAGTCAAACAAGCTTCCAAGAGCAAAACAACACACGAAAAAAAGGAAGAGGACCCTGTTTTGCCATTTCTTCATGCTCTTGGAAGTGCCCCAAGCAAAGAGCCAATACAGACAGTGCAGGCTAGTTGGGACTTTAGCTTTCCAATTAAAGTCCCAACTCTTGCTTTGCCCGGCAACAAGAAGAAGACACACCTACAATTCTCATACATACAATACATATTTGGCCAGATACATTTCTCATAAGACATGTACATGATTCGCTTTTCTCTTACAGGAAACTTTTTCGCTCGTGAGATATGGAGTTTCAAGTTGAATGTTGTTGCTGTTCCCAGTCTACGGATGGTGTCACACAATATTCATGACTCTAAATCGATCGATTACACATGAGCCCTACTTCAAATTCACCATGCCAAGAGATACCAGCAATAACGATATTACTGTCATATGCACCTACTTCGGCAAGGAATTCTTAATGTCTCAATTCACTGATCCCTTATGCGAAAACTCAAAATTTTCAAAATTTGTATTCACTAAATTGCTATGTTCTTCTTAATTAGTAGGGTAGGGTGGTCCACAATTTGGGGCCCGTCCGAATTGCATCTTCTCACCGATCCAAATTTCTTTCGGCCCGTCAGACTGATGAGAGGTACATGGGCTTGCATATTACATGGCCGTGGAGAAATCTCTTTAATTGCCCGATCGACCGGTTTAAATGTTGCGTGAATGTTGCTTGTCCGTTATGGATGTCTAGCTCCAATGAAAGCACATGTAATTTGGACACGTTACGCCACAATGGGATCAGTTCTCCGTGGTTTAATCGGTTTACTGGAGTTTTTCTGATCAACAGTCACCAGTGGTTCGAAACATGCACTACATATAAGATGAAACTAGTAATGGCAAACAAATAAAACAAAAAACCAAAAAGAAAAAGAAAACATCCTCAAAATCAACGGGACTGTCTCATAATTTGGTCTCATCAACGTTGCTTTTGAGGTTCACTCTATCCTCGAAGAGGGTCCCGATCTCTTCCAAACTCTTGCCTTTCGTTTCTGGCAGACAGAAATAAGTGAAGAGCGTAGCCAATCCCATGATTCCTCCCAGTATGAAAAACATCCCTCCGAATGTGATTTCTTTTGAAATGCTCAGGAAGGACATCGCCACGGCCCCACTCACCAGCCTGTTCACCGATATCGCCAGGCTGGTGCCTTGGGCCCTGAGCCTCGTCGGGAATATCTCTGACGAGTAGACCCATGTAACCGGCCCGAGCCCGATCGAGAAGAAGGAAACGTCGGCGCAGACAGCAACAATGCACAGAGCGATCGCCCAGGTGGGCTTCTCCAGGCCGGAGCTCTCCAGGACCTTGGAGCCGATCCCCAAGCTCGCCAGGGAGACAGCCATCCCCGCCGAGCCCAGCATCAGCAGTGGCCGCCTCCCGAACCGGTCAAGGAACGAGGCTGACAAGAGCACGAAGAGCGTCTTCATGAACCCCATGATGATGGTGACTCCCACGAGCTGCCGCTTGTCGTCGATCCCGGCGTCCCGGAAGACCTCCGGGCTGTAGTACACCACTGCATCGTTCCCGGAAGCCTGCATGAAGAAGTTGATCCCAATGGCGGCGACAAGGATCCGGCGTACCGGCCTCGAAGGGTTCCATAGCAGCTCCCACCAGACGCCCTGGCCGTGCCGGTGGGCGTCACCGGTATCAGCTGACGCAGCTTGGATCATCTCCTCCAGCCTGTGCTGCGCTTCCTCTTTTGTCTCTGACGTTTTGATCACGATTTCCCTAGCCTCCTCAACTCGGCTCTCCATGATGAGCCACCGCGGCGACTCTGGCAGGACCATCACTCCGATCACCACCGCCGCCGCCGGCAGCGCCGCCAGGCCGAGCATGAGCCGCCAGTTGATGTTGGGCTGGAGGCCCGACAGCGTGTAGTTTGAGATGTATCCGAGCAGTATACCGACATTGATGAAGACCTCGGGCAGGGAAGCCATAAATCCCCGGGTGACCGAGGGGGAGATCTCGGCCGCATACACGGGTGCGATCATGAGGGCGTAGCCGACTCCGATCCCCGCCACCAGGCGGCCGGCCATGAGGAACAAGAAAGATGGTGCAAGTCCCATGAGCAGGGCTCCGATGAGGAAGGTGGAGGCGGCGAGGACTATGGTATACCTCCTGCCGAGCCAATCAGAAGTCCTCCCAGAGGCTAAGGACCCAATCAGAGACACCACATTCAAGGATCCGACCAATATCTCCACTTGCGTGGATGAGATTTTTAGATCCTCTCTTATGAACAATACTGCCCCGCTCATCACCCCAATGTCTGCAAAAAACTCCAGCCCAAAATGGTTAATTATTTTAATCGAAACCCTTAAAAACCTTTCCTTCTGATAGTATCAGCGAATTCACTCTCAACTTCCACCTTGCTGTAGCAGTTTCGTGCCAAAAGAAATTGCAGAAGGGCTGAAATGAACTGAAAGAAGAGGTGAAAACAACCAGCCCTTGTAAATGAAGTTCGGTCGGACGGGAAGCTCACCGTATCCCAGCAGGACAGAGGTCGTCGAGGCCAAGACAGCCCCGCCGAGGGCGTAGTGGTTGAAGCGGCGGGGCCTAGAGCCGCTCTGTTGTCCCTCGCAGCCTTGCGATCCGACAACATGGATGTCTTGATTCTTGGGCTCGTGCGGCCCTCCGCATTTCCCATGTCTCCCGTGTTTCAAATCCGCTCCTGGCGAGCAAAACAGATGCCGGAAATCGGAATCTGCTCCTTCTGGGTTCTTCAGCAACAAGGGCTCAGAAAGATTCGGATCCTTGGGTCCCTTCATTTGCGGAGTCAAAGTCGGCGGGAGGATACGCTAGAAATAGGGCCGCTGGGTTCTTATTAAGCGGGGCTCAAGGGCTCCCGTCTCATGTCTGTCTGCGCGTGTCCACGAGAGAGGAGAGATTCTTAGGTGTGATCAGTACACAAAGTCATCTGTACACT
>CXYZ01012187.1:979554-1007013 GCA_900006705.1 Sonneratia caseolaris
TTATATTTATATTTTTTATTATAAATTATATTCAAATTATGATATTATGTAAATTTATTGGTAAGATTATATTATTAATATTATCTATTAAATATGCGATTCAACCTATTAAATCTGTAGTCCTACTCATGAATCCATGCTCATACTGATTTCCGATTCGATCTGATTTTAAAAACTGTGATTCTTACTTTATTTATAAGTGAATATAAACCATAAATATTGTATTCGGAGCGAATATCTCGTGATCCTGATCTGCTGTCCATATGGACCAAAACAGCAATGGGAAGTGGGTCATGGGTGGGCAGCTTTTGGGCCGAATGTAATCATTTTTGTATATGCTTTGGTATATCCTCCCAAAACACTTCATGCCCTTTTCTTTAATTGGACTTTTTATTTTTTTTATAACTATATTCCTAAAAAAATCAACCCTGTATTTTTGTACCAATTGGATGTCGACTCGTACATCTACGAATTTCATTATTTAATTATTTTCTATATTAAAAGGATAGAGTGGAAGGAGGTGGATAAAAATAAGAAAAATTAAGTATTAAATTAAAGACATAGTAGTTGAGGGATTTTGTTTGTACAGTTGACGAAGGAGACGTGCATGATTGGGGATATCAAATGGAATGGTTTGATCTGGAATCGGAATCAGACCGGAACCAACCCATCAAAATCCATAACCTACTCGGACTATCCCTCAAACCGGCCTAAAATCGCTTTTATTGGATTGAAAAACAGTTACGAATAGAGTTCAAAAAATAGACTTGTTGGATCGAAAACAACCTGACACATTTTCTCTTTGAATGGGTAAGGAATTGTTTGGGAATCGATATGAAACTATTGCAAAAGTGGCCTAGACGGCCAAAATTCCTACAAATTAAATATTACATTTTTTCAATTCAATTTAAAATTATAAAAAATAAAAATATATTTATTTAAATAATTTGAAAAAAATAAACGATTCACGATTTAAACTAATTTGACCGTGAATTAATCCTTTTATACTTAACGAGCTAAATCGTAACTAAAATAAACGATTTCATGCTCATTTTAAACTAGTCCGAAATGCCCATTTAACATCTCTACGTGTCATAGTGCTAAAAAATTTATAGCTAAATATCGCTTTTAGCCATCGCAATTCCTTAAAATTACAGTCCCGGCCAGTGGAGCCTCCGTGGCCCATCCTGCGAGTTCGTGAGCCGGGCTTTATTGTACAAATATTTTGTGTGCTCCTAGTTTTTTTTTTCTTAGTTTTACTATTATTTGTTGAATATGTTGCGATCTTTATTATTAAGATCCGGTTCAAGATATAGAACCCCGATTGGGCTTTATTATTGAACAAGTGAACCCACCGTCGCACTGTGTCAGGACAGAACATCTTCAATGGGTCTATCAGCTAATTAGAAAGCCAACCAGCAGATGAGACTGACTGTGGCTACAAAAAACAAAAGCCAAATTCCTTGACCTTGACTAGTACGAAATATGAATTTGATGCCCAACGAGAATGGTTCTTCGTGTTGCAGATAAGATTTATTTTGTTCCCTGACTTCAGCTACTTCGATGATACTCCCCGTGAAATCCAAGATACAATCTTGGTTCTTTTTCCTCCACTTGTTTCTTGTACTATGAAGAAACTCATGCCGAGAACGGCAGAAGACTTCTGAGGCTACTAGTTTGGCATGGCCCAAATTTCGAGCAAGGGAAAACCAGTGGAGACACGAGAAGCCAGGAAATACTGACGTATAGAAAGCGGCATGGCATGTCAACTGATGAGGCTGACTGTGCTACAATCCATGAACACTTCTACAAAACAGATAATGTATCCAACTTCCATGAAAGCCCATAGTATCAAGGCCGAAATCCATGACAACAGAGGATCGCATCTGAAACTTTATTTCAAGTCATAATCACTGCCAGATCATTTATAGTAAACAAGAGGCAGAGATGTTTATTCCTTCAAGTTCCTCCATCCGAAATTGATGAGTTGGCTTCCACTCGAATCATAGGTGGATTGTTTCTAGTAATGGAAAGCCGAAAATTTCCTCATTTGAATGGAAGAATTTTACGGAATAAAATGGTTTCCCTCTCTGAAATATCCTCATTCAAGCATTAGGCTTAGATCTGATTCTCTTGCCCCAGCAGCCCGGCCAAAAAAAAAAACCTCAATATCTCCATCATCTAGCACTCTAAGGTTCTAATGTAATGAACTCGCATTTCTAAATAAAAGAACTGATTGCCCAGTTTACCAGATTCAACGGTCCTTTAGGCCAAACAATTTGCAGGTTGAATGATCATACTCACATAGGGCGGTACATACCCATCAGTTTAACTACATCACCTGTACACTATCAATGTATTGAGAAACACTGGCTGCAATCTCCGAGACCCAGCTCACAGTAGTCCCAAAGAACAGCTCCCAGAACCACAGGTCAACTGCAAGGATTGACGAGAAGATCAGTAGAGCTAATGTCTGGTACCGGTTCAATGGCCACCCTGAAACCTCAGCCATTGTCTTAAGTAGTGGAATGGGACTGGTCTCCAGGTTTCGGTTTTGAATGGACCAGGCAGTCACCCACAGAACCTGTGAGGGAACCAGGTCGAATTCTTCCCTCAGTCGTCTCCCCAGGTCAGGCATGTGACCTCCCCCATAGAGTATCGCAATTCTTCTGTGACCATCTTCAATTGCCCTTCTTAGGGCATCAATTGCTGCTTTGTTCCGTTCGCCGATAATAACAGACTTTTCCTCCACATCTGCAGTCACTTGTGTGAACCTTCATGAAAAGCTCATGCATCAGTTTGCTGACAGGAAGTCGTGATACAAGCAGCATGAAAGGAATTGATTGTTGTTTCCCTACTTTGTTCATTGTTGTTTGTTTGACTTAGTAGGGAAGTTCACTGAACAGTTAATTGTATATTAAATGCCTAGTGTCAAATGAATAGACACTGAATCTTGACATGAACGACGAAAGAAGGATGATAAGAGGAATGATTCCTTCCCAGTGCCATGACACTTCAATCTCATGATATCCTAATTGGTACATTATTACACTAGCTTCTATTGCGATTCCCTTGTACTTTGACTTTTAAGGGTGTCACCAAACCACAAACAATGATTATAAGTTAATCCCATGCCTGACATGTAGAAATTAATTGAGAGGAGAGTGAAATCACTATAAATTGTGACTATATCATATGATGATTCAGTTCAACTCATTTTCCATGCCTTGATATAACATATGCCCTGAGTGTGATTAAATATGTATTCCATATCACTGTGCAGTATCAAAATCATGCATTACTGAGAATTGTTTAAGCAGGCAAATTTTCCCCAATCTCTTTGACACAACCCTCTCCTCATAAGAGTAAAATCAGTATTTCAACCTAGGAATAACAAGTGGCATTAGAAAAAGATGTATTATATGCAAAACACTGAGATCTGTATTACAGAAAAAGAAGAAAGAAGAGCGGAGATACTCACTCTGATGTCAGTCTTCTAGCCAAAAAGACTTTCAGTGCAGCACCCAAGTCAAGTCTCGATAGAGCTTCGAGCTCAGGGTACTCAGTCGACTGACGCCCTCCCTCAGCACATACACTTCCAATAATGAGTAGGCCCACCAGAGGCATCGGGAGCACCCGTGAGGCCCAAAGAAGTTTAGATCTCCAAGGCCCGAGGTCTTCTGGAACTGTAGCCGGCTGGACCATAGCTTTGGTCGATTTAATGGTCATGTCCCTTGCAAATGTGAAAAAACTTTCACCTTTTTCAACCTGAAAAGATCACAGTTGATTACCACTATTTCCAGATCAATGGAAGAAAGAAACATAGACAATAAACTTCCATGATGCAGCAAACATGTTGTCCTCCTCTCTGTTAACTACCCTCCTACCTTAAGTACTCCATCCACTACATTTTTTCATAGCAGGTCAGAAATAGACCAGGGTTCAACGACCAAAAAGATAATAGAGCACAGGTGCCACAACAAACCTGAAGTAACTTGAAGGTCTCAAAATCAAGATCAGCGTGGTACCAATTCTCAGCCTGATAATCGATACAATCTAACTGGAAATCGAGTGTTAGAATTCGGGCCATCTGTCTCTGAATGCAACCCAATATGTTGAACCCACGTGATCGTGAGCGCTTGAGTTTCTTTGTAGTGGCTGGGTTGCATCGGTTCTCAAGACTCTCTCGACTAGCCACCATCTCATAAAGGACACAATCATATGGCTTTAACTCTTTCTGGAGGGTCGAAAAGTACCTTCATAAAACAGATTATTAGCAAGAGAGAATGAAAACCTTTTCACTCAATATCCCACATAGCAGATGTTGGGACATAGAAATATCTCTAGTGTATTAGCATGATCAGTTACATGCTCTATGATTCCCCTACTTGATCATATTCAAACTGACAATGTCAGGATTAATGAGTGAAGATCAGTAATAACCTAAACAGACTCATTGAGTCGCTCCAATATAAGAGGAGAGGAATATGGTGGGACGAGATCATCCCAACCAAAGCTGCCGCAAAACATGACACCCAAAAACATATGCATAAAGCTAAGCAACCCGTAGAGGAATAAACAAGTACAACCAAAAATAAAAAATAAAAAAATAGAAAAGAGAGCCATTTTCATATTATACTCCTGAAGCTCAAGCATGTAACAATGAAGAATTAGGACAACGTAGCAACTGCAGCAGAAACTTGGGGCAAATAAGAAAGTGACATACTCCTTATCAGCGATATGAATTGTCGATACCAAATCAACCTGCATCGCCAAAACAAGAGCAGGAAGGGCAAAAGGCATTATATTTTTGTTGGAAAAGAGTCCACCTTCGCCAAAAAAATAAAAATAATAAAAAAAAACAGAAGAAGACCCATGAAATTAGGATTATGGCCATTACCTGAAGAAAAGGCCAGAGAAGGGACCAAGGGAACTTCTTCCTGTAGCTGACGACGGCGGTCTGCAACTCGCCGCTTCCCTTAACTCTCCCTTTCTTGAACCTCATGAAATCCGCAATCGAGATACTGGTCTGCAGGAACTGCTCCGTGGACCCATCTTCTATGGTCTGATTGGCGACAACCCGCAGAGAGAATCTCTGAAGTCGAGGGCCATGATGCTTAGAGGAGGACGAGGCGGAGGAGCTAGAGAAGCGTCTGATTCTGAGAGGTGTGTAAGTGGAGGACGGGGAATAAGTTAACACCATAATTCCCTCCACACCCGCCACCACACAGCAGAGGAGAGCAGAAGATAGGAGCTTTCAGCTGAAGGGGGGGATGGGGAGGGAGCTGATTCTGTTTGTGACTGCGCTTATCAGCCACAGCGTCCTCTCTTCTTGGAAGTCTGCACTGCACAATATTTTCTAAACGGGCATTTTCTCCTCATATAAAAAAAAATACAGGAAATTTCTCCTTTTTATCCAAAAATCCTTTTGTCGGTTTTCTTCTACATCTCATGATTTTTCCCCCGAGTACTTCTCACGCAAATATGATTTAGTACTTTCTTCTTATGTTTTAACTATTTTCCCTTTATTTGTTGTGGGGGGTTGTAAACGTGGATTGATCCATAAGTATTAAGTAGTAGGTTCATCTGTTGTCAAGCACACGCAATTCACATCTTGCTTACCCCGAATGGGATGAGCTAAGATGATTCTTTTCAATTTCTTGTGAATTAGAGGTAAGAAGTACCAATAAGTCATGTAGCTGATAAGTATACGCTACACTGACAGTGGCTCCAACCGAAGGAGAGAGTAACCAGGGTCTGGATTCCAAGATCTACCGTCTTTTTCAGGTATGCAAAAGGTTCGAAGTTCTTGACTTCGACGCCAGGTTGAAGTCTGCAGTTGCAGCAAGCAAAGGCCTAGGGAGATTGATTATTCGTGTAATAGTGGAGGGCCAAATTCGGNCAGGTATGCAAAAGGTTCGAAGTTCTTGACTTGGACGCCAGGTTGAAGTTTGCAGTTGAAGCAAGCAAAGGCCCAGGGAGATTGATTATTCGTGTAATAGTGGAAGGCCAAATTCAGATGAATCCAACTGACTTCTTGGAATATAAACATGGTGGAGGAATCTGATGGTACTTGTCAGAACAAACTGCTCATTTCATCGACAGATTCATCTCGCGGANTTCTTGGAATATAAACATGGTGGAGGAATCTGTTGGTACTTGTCAGACCAAACTGCTTATTTCATCGACAGATTCATCTCGCGTAGATGAGAAAAGGAATTCACGAACAATATCTGTGGATCATGTTTACTTCTTGTTAGTCCTGGACGTTCGCTGTATCTCTCTCAGCCGTCAAAATTTCAAGCTTTCAAAGAGAACTTGGGTGACTTCATGCTTAAGATCATGTCACCAAACGATGTCAGAAGGTCGGAGGCTCGGAATCTGACTTTGCTCAGACCCATGCATGCTGCTACTCGGAGGAGCTTGCCTCTCCTTATCGTTTCCAATGGGCCCTCCGCTGGGCATCCCGTTCGTTATTCCTTTTCTCCATCCCTGGTAACATTGGTTTTGGTTCTTATCATATGCAATTTATCTGTTACATTGTACACGATGTTCTCCCATGGCTGATCTGCTTCAGGACTCCACTTTGTTTTGGATTCTTGATTACAACATCTCCCCTGTTTGGCTGGACACAGTTCATCTATTCAATGGTTCCATCAACATACACAGAATCTCTTCAACCAGCTGATGGAAACCTCAATTTACAAGTGAATCCCATATAAACCTTACGTATATTACCTCTTCCCCCAAAATCTGTAACCAAAGCTTCAACGGAAGCTTAGACTGGGTGGGACAATAGCAAACCCAATTAAATAGCTGACACTTCTCCCATAGGTAGCGACTAATTGCCTCTTGAAGAGTCGTTGATTCAACTCACACCTGTAAAACAAGTCCTACGCTGATGATTTGCTAGGTCCTTGCACCATAAATGTTATCAGTACAAGGCTTATAAGTATGCTAATATCTGAGACAGTGGGTATACAAACAGCAGCCTTTCCCCACGTAGAAAGAGTAACCAAGAAAATCAGCAATCAAAGAACGTGGTTTTAGTGCACAAGAGTTCAAACAGATCACACAAGGATGACAGATGAAAAAGGGAAGGCCATCAGATAGGAGCGAAAGACTATAAAGATTTGACTAATCACAGATCATCATCTGAACTATGCTTCTTCTAATCATCACATGACCAATCCTCAATCTTCCTCAAACCATAAGCCCAAAAACAAAAGATTCTAGAGGAAAACGACATTCATTTTCAAAAACCTAAAATGAGGGATAGTTCGAGCCTCAGAAGGAAGGCAGTAGAGGTATCATGTAATCACAAAAGGCTTCATAAGTTACACGCATACCATCTCTTTCATCACGGGCTAATGATAAAAGATTCAGAATTTCTTCAATTTTTCATAAATGCCAGAGGAGTACAGGAAAAAGAACAAAAAAGAGAGGAAAATGCGGCCTCAGAGAGAAGATTAGAGCTGTCAACAAAGTTGGATTCAGACATATGCTTGTCCAAAATCAAGATTTTAATCATCGGCCGACAGAAAGAAAGAATTTTTAAGGAAAATGTGAGGAAAACAGAACATCTTTCCTGGGAGAATGAAGGGACTCGGAATATGGGTGGTGATATATCAGGATGGTCGGCAAGGCCCTCTAATGGAGGCCAGTTACGACGAACGAGACCTTTCTTGATACAATCGTCACCGTCCCCGGAGCCAGTGGGAAAGAATTCCTCGCGCGGAGAGAATCTAAATCGAGAATTTGGAAGAAAAGAAAACGTTCAAGCACAGATGAAAAAATACCTTAGCTTGACAAAGGAAAAAAGAAGAAGAAGAAGAAGAAGAAGAAGAGGATGCGCCTAAATAATGAAGAGACAGTGGCCGGCAACCCCCCAAAAAAAATGGAAGAGACAGAGGATAAACCCTAGCAGCAAAGAGAGCAGAGAAGCCATGGCTTTGATAGTGTACAAGCGACGAGCGGCTGACGTTGATTAAATAGCGAGCCGCCGGAGTACCGGAGGTGGGGTTTTCGTGATTTGAACTGGCATTAGGGTTTCGTCATGGTTTTCCTTTAATAGCCCTCAAGCCAAGACCGCAGTCACGGGACTGTCCCTCGGGCTATGGAGCCGGTGTAGGGATTTTTTCGTGTGGGAGAAAACAAATGGGCAATGAATAGTGGGGCTCTGTCCAAGCACTGCACAATTATGGGCCCTCCAACAATAATCTTCCATTAAAAAAATAACAAAAAATTATTAATAATCTCGCTTTATTTTGATGACCGGTAGATGGCCATGGGGGGCCCTCATTGATGGATGTACGGTGGATCTTTGCAATGGAAGATTTAAGTCGGACAAACAGGACAGGGTCAAAGTCAACGGAGCTGTCATCGAGACCCGATCCGACCGTCCAATGCATTCATTAGGGTGGACGGTTCTACACCGTAACCTCCCCGCCCCACTGAACTTGAGCCACGTAAGTCCCTCTGCCACGTTGTTCGGATGCCTTAGGGACCCATCAGTCGTTTCCCCACAGGCATTGACTCACTCACACCACTCGAGCTCGGACCAGTGGTTCTTCCATATTTTAAGTGATGTAAACAGAAAAAAAAAACTTCATTTCTGAAACAAACCATTGCCTGTGGGGAGATAGTCCCCCAAAATGGTAATTGATATAGATAGACTCGATTCTAAGTCGACTCGGGTCTTGAAGTCGGTTCCTATAAGATGTCATACCTGGACAACTCGGTAGGACAGCCTCATGAAAGGATCCCACAGGGTCGCTCCTCTAGGCTGACCACCTAGTTGACTCATCAAAACCAATGAAGTCGACCCTAGCTCTTATGCCGCTTGACTCATGCCCTCAATTTTTATTTGAAGGATGAATTACATCATTTTACGTATAATTTAATTGTCTATATTCAATTATATTAGATCACACTAAGTTATATTAAATCATATTGATTCTCACCTATAAATACTCCTACGATAATCCAGATAATGAATACTATGAACTCTAATCACTCTCTACACTCCACACTCTTAGCTCTCATGCTCCATACACGTTTCCCTCCACTTGATTTAGGCATTAGAAGCCCATTCCAGGCAATATTATCCGGTCTTGGCTTCTTGTAGGCCTCCCACGAGCTTTCAAGCGACCGTCATCACCATGCTGCCACCTCCAAAGGTCGAGTCCGACTAGCCCAAGCCAACCTCACCCTGTGGATCATCCCACCCACCCATCAGTAATAACATCTAGTGTAAAAAATTACTACCAAAATCCATCCCGCAAGCACATAAATATTGGGAGGAAAAAATAGAAGGAAAAGAGCCGTGGGTGGGGCCAAAAAGGAAATACAGGAAACGAGCAACCCGACGAAAAGGTCCAAAGTCGGAAACTACACGTCACGGACAATTCCTCCATTTATTCCCACCTCAGTCACAGCAAAAGAAGACTATAAGTCGGTCTCTTTGAGGCTGAACTTTCTAGGTTCTTGAGGTTGTGCTGGAACAGTAAGAAATACCTTTCGAACCATAAGGAAAATTCTTCCTTAACAGGGTTGTTCAGAGAGAGAGAGAGAGAGAGAGAGAGTGATGCTGGAAGGGAAAGGGATGGTAAAGGAGACGGACATGGCGGAAAAGATGCAGAGCAAAGCAATGGCCTGTGCCTCCCAGGCTCTCGACCTCTTTGATGTCTCCGACTGCATCTCCGTTGCTGCCTACATCAAGAAGGTGATTCCAAGCTCTTTTGTTTCTGAAGTCATTTGTTCCTTTGAGGTTTCTAAGGTTTTGATTAATTTAGTTGGTTGATTGATGATGAAACAGGAGTTTGACAAGGAATATGGGGGAGCATGGCAGTGCGTGGTCGGATCGAACTTTGGTTGCTTCTTCACGCATCAGCAGGGGACTTTCATCTACTTTGCACTCGAGAAGCTCAATTTCCTCATCTTTAAAGGAGCCTCCTCTTGAAGATCTGTAATCGGATTGGAGATCTCCGATAAACCTCCTGTCTGCCCAGTGAAAGCACTATCGCAATTCTCCGTCCAGCCTGACGTTCTGGAAAGAAATTGCTCTCGAACGGAAACTTTGTTATGCCAGTTCCATCTTACCTCTACTGGGATTTTCGGAAACGGAACATGTTGGGGAGGGCGAGTTACAGATTTTCTTGTGTAAGATATGATCGTTAGTTTGTGGACTAGCTGTTGTCCTGTCCTTATCTTTTCTGTCTTATCAGAAGGCTACTGTGTCAATAATTAGAGTATCCATGACTGGAGGACACGAGAAGGGTCAAAACTCACACATCGTTCGGTTTCCAGCACACATTTGTGCTGATTCACTTTCTACATCCATTGTATCGGCCATTCTAGGGCTAAAGGTTCCACATGCATCAGAATACAAAATGTCCAATATTCCGACTGGAGGTTCGTCCAAGAGGTATGTCCCCACCGAGCCAAAAGTATCGTTCATCGCCATCCGTGCAATGTAGTCAGCCGCTCCCTTGCACCCATCTGAATGCGTGCTTCACCCCCAATCCTTGGAATTCTTGCAAGAGATCCCTGCAATCCACAGTGGATAACAATAAAAAAGTCAGTCTGATCAGAGTTGCAAACAAGTTGAAGAACAGATAACGTATCAAGCTCCACAATCATGTAGTCAAATCCCCAAAGCTCGAGCCATCACTAAACCATCTCTTAAGCCCCAAGATTCGGCTATCATGCTAGAGGTATGCCCCAAGTTCCTAACACAACCCCTAATCCATTTTCCACTAGAATCGCGTGAAATCCTCCTTGATCCGGCTAGGCCCGTCTCTCCATTTGCTGTGCCATGAGAGTTAAAGCTTCATCCATCCTTCCACCGGTAAGAGTCCATCTCAGCAAGATCTCGTCTTTCTTCCGTTCCACCTTGTGTACTTGCAAATCATCAAAATTCCATTGCTCTACGAATACACGTCTCATGAAAATGTACATCAGGTTCTGAATTTTCGAGAAAGCATTCCCTCTTCTCTGTTTAGGCTTTGTCATCGATTTCAAAGACGTGACAGGATAGGACAAATTCATTCAATTTGTGAATTACAAGTGGATTCAGTACTTTCTCAGAGCAACTCAATAATATCATTGTCGGGATGATGGTCTTTTATCAGAACTTCGAGCATAAATGCTCTTTTATCAACTGTGGAATTGTAATATGCCACGGGCCTAGTCCGAAGAAAAACATCTCTGACTAAGAGAGATCTTGCCTCTGGTTATTGTCCACTTATACTCTAATTTCAACCTGCTGTATAACAATGTCACCCTGGACTCCATCTATTTTACGTAATCCACTTTCTGAGGAAAATTGTATGTATAGAAGGCGTTTTCCCTGGCAAATTGCTCCAACAGTGGTATCCGTAACTGTAAACCTTGTTTTGGTAAGAAAGATTTCAAGGATGCTCAGGAATAAAAGAGGTTGCTGCTGCTGCTGCTGCTGCTGCTGCTGCTTAGTGCTGCCATGGCTGCAACATTGCATCGCCAAAGAACCAGATCCGGTGACATTACTGGAGACAGGCTTAACAGCAGTAAGAACAAGCAGACAAGCTAGAGACGGAGGTGGTGCATGCAAAGCGGTCACCATAATAATATAGGTTCTCTTTCATTTTCGAAAGATGATTCTCCAGCTGAAATGCCCGGTAGCATCTGTGGAGAGTAAACTGAAACGCCAACAACAGGCAGATCCTGGAAGACTTGAATGCACCCTGTCCTTACCATTACTGCAGAAGCTATAGGCACCAAAATCTTCCATACCAGCGAGAAAATCGATCCAACTCAACTAGCTAATTTGCAAAAGGACATTTAGCATTAAAAAAACACTGAAAGTCTGAAACAAAAATACTCGAATCCAACAAATTTCTAGCACGTCCAAGAAAACTGGTATCTCAGAGAAATATCGAATTCTCAAAGATCATTATTTATCATTTTAACGCACAGTTTTATTTACATGCAAGAGTCTGCTGCCGCTATATACATTTCGTTATCACCTTTATTTCTTGTTTTCATATTCATTTCTTGTTCATTTGCTCAATTATGAGCATAAAAAACACCGATGACATAGCCAATTGAAAGTAATCCTCAAACTTACTGGAAACTCTGAAAATCGAAATTCTCATTACCTTGTCACCCAAGTCAAGGTCGAGGATTTTCTGACCAGTATCACCGAAAACTTGTATGTACAGAAAAATCTTATTTCATGAGCTCAATAAGAGTTTCCTCAATTAGACAGCCCAGGACATTCTCTTCCATCTCATTCACCACATGCTCCGCATCTTCCAAGCAAAACCCTTTAGTCCAACCTGCATCCCATATTTTACTTACCGACTTTCGATTCACAGATAAATCTCTCTTCAACCTTGCATAGAGACCGCCCATAAGAAAGCTGCTGCTTGCAAGCCTGGAATAACTGCTGAGATTCTCAACCCCCTTCAATATATCTTCCAACAAATTGTCAAGGGAAATCTGAGTTTCTAAGCTCTCCAGACCAACTACAAGAACAGAATTGCTTGAAGGGTGAAAAGTTCTGCATTCCATAAGTTCATCTGCATAGTCTATGAGAAGCCTCTCACTGGCCGAAATAAAATCCACATCCTTGGGCTGCTCTACATGTGATACAAACGATGGACTGTTCAATAGCAGTGATTTAATATGGTCTCTTGTTCCAAAGCCTCCAAAATCCAATTTTTGGACATCTGTTTCTGTTCTGAGTTCTGAGGCAGATGGAGAAAGAACAGTAGGAGAGTTCTCAATGCCATTTGAACTGTTTGAGACTGCAATTAACAACAGGGACGAGTTTCTGTGAGCGTGCTGGTTACTGCATCTAATTACAAGCATATCATTTGTACGGCCAAATGAAAGGAAAAAAAAAAAACTAATTAATGAATAAGAATCTTATTGGCACATACTATTTATCATGATGATTTTTAATTTTTTTGCCAGAAAATTATTCTATTTCCGATTATGAAAAACAGTTTCAGATTCATGTCTCCGGCCTTTTCAATTTTGCTGCTCTGATTATAAAAATATTTCTGTGCTGTAAAAGTATGAAGAATATACTTCCCTTGTTCTTTTTCAAGAGAATGAAAATGGAAAACTGGGTCGGACAAAAAAAGAAACAGGAACTTTCTACATTTCTGTACAAACAAACAGACCATCATTAAATTTCTCCCTCTCACTGCAGCAAAAGGAATATGATCTCACCACCAACATCAGATTCAGATGCATTCTTCTTGGTGAAGTGTGGGTCCTCATTGCCAGTGTTCATTTCAAGCTTGTTTGAATCACCTCGACAAATGGTATCAATCTCTATGCCATCTTCCTTCACTGCAGCATTATTTTTCTGCAGAAATGCAATAGACATAAACAACATGAATGGTAATGCAACAAATATCGTGCAGAACATACATGAAAAGACAATGTATCATACAGAACATATGGCAGTTTAAGCTTACATCCAATTTAGCTGCTGTAACCTCCTTAAGCTTGTTTACATGTGGTTTCTTTCCAGTGCTTCTATTCCGGTCACCACAGCTTTGACTCGGCGTCCATGTACGTTGGTTGGAAACGGTCTTCTTGCTTCTTTGAACTGGGGTTGATGTTTCCTTCTTCATCCCATCCTCCCTACCATTTCTTGTCTGCTGAGAAGAAACTTCCCTCTTCATACAATTGGGTCTATTCTCTGGCTTTATCGTTGCCTGAGCATTTGCCTTGACTTGATCTTCTGATTGCTGCGAACTTTTAGCCTTACAACTAGCCTTTTCTGGTGATCTTCTGTTGCTGTTTGTTGCCTTCTCAATCTTACCATATTTCTTTCCATACTTTTCTTTTATAACTTGCTCTTTAACATGAGGAATAGGATGTTTCACCTCGTTAGAATCTTGCTGACTGTCTGGTTCCTTTTCTTGTCTACTGATTTCCTCGTTCAGATGTGTGGATCCTCTTTTCTGAAAAGAAGCAATACCCGGAATTTCTTTCAGCTGTGGCGTTTCATGTATTGATCTTGAACCACGAACAATTTCTTCTCTGTCAATCCTTCTGCTCGGGAACTTCTCATTTGCTTTCAGACTCTTCAGCACTGATATGGCATTGGAGGTTCCATTTCCCTCCACAAGGGCTTCACTTGACTCAGGGCGCTGCCCACGAGAAGGTTTTATCAATACAATTGGAGGAACATCATCTGCATTGAACACTGGAGTCTCTCTGATTGAACTGCTCTTCAGATGCCCTTTAGATTGCATGTTATCGAGTATCTCCTTCAGTGTCTTTCGATCAGGCTCATCATCCCGAATTTCACTCTCAGTTTTCTTCAGCTTCAGCTCACCACTATCGGGCTCAGGCTTTTGCTGGTCCATGATCTTCTTATCCTGCAACTTTCTCTGCTTTGGTTCCAAAGAGATCTCTTCCAGGCCCATAAGTTTTGCTATTATGTTCGAGGTCTTCAGGGCTTTGACCTTCTTATCAGGAACCAGATCATCCTTTTCATTGTAATTCACTGAAGAGGATTGGCTCAACCTCGTGGGTGGGATCCCAAGGTGCGGTTCAAATTTTCTCTGGTCAAGCTGGTTCTGCCTTGCAAGGCTGATCCTGATAACTTCCCTGAGCTCCTCAATCTTCTTCCTGGAAGTTTCGTCCCATGGAGAAGACTCCAGTCTCAGGAGTCCAATTTCCCGACCATGGCCAACATCACTGGGTGCTCCAGAATTCTTCAGCTTCTCCTGCTTCCGCTTCAACCGGGCCATGTACATAGAAGCTGCCTGCAGCTTCCCCAGCATCATCAACGACTCCTGGAGATTGAGAGCCCCCTTGAGCAAATCCTTTGCCATGTTCCTCGGTTGCCCTTCAAGGCTCATTCCATTAGACCACGACTCGATCACGTGGTTTAACTTCTGAGCCCCCTTAGAGACCTCCAACAGCTGAAAGGAAGCCTGATTGAGCTCATCTCTATCAGCAGCTCTGTTCGAGCTCTTCAGCCTTACTCGGGCCTCACTGCTCGGCTCTATCGTTTGGAAATTAGACTTGTTAGTCTTTCTGATTGTCCCACATTCCACAACCCCTTTGAGATCATTACATGTGACAAAGGGTCTGTACCCGACCGATCTCCGACCATTTTGAGGCATAGTTCTGAGGCAAAAAGGAGCTACATGAGACAGCGAAAACTCTCGCCAAAATGAAGACAAAAGCAGCAGACGAGAATCGACAGTTGGCTTAACGCTCGAATGAATATATTAGCTACCGTTTTACGAACATAAAACACAGGCAAAATTACAGAATTCTTTCTTGTCCTTCTTCAAATGGTCCAACCTGCAGGCATCACACGGAAAAATTCTACCAGACAGCTCATACTTTAACAAGAAGCAAGTAGCTTTCTTCACGACATCTTCAGAAACAAAAAATGGAGACTCACAAAAGAGAGATGATGAAACTTTCAAAACGTGCCTGAATTTCCTTTCCTTTGCTGAGGACTCTGTTCTATCTTCTGAGCTCTGTTACACCCAGCACTCCCTGACTCAGCATCCCCCCAAAGAAGCCAAACTACCTGCAATATCAGAGACCAAGAACAGGGAGACAGAGAGGGATCCACAGGAGAAGGAGAAGGATAAGGGGAACGGAGAGTCGGTGCATTGACTGGGAGGGCCTGTGGGGCGGAGCCCGATAGGGGAAGAAGAGAGGAACCCCAAATGAGATNCTGTGGGGCGGAGCCCGATAGGGGAAGAAGAGGGGAAACCCCAAATGAGATTTTTTTTTTTTTTCTGGAGGAGAAGCAAGGGAGAGACCTCGGGGACCTTCGTGTGTTGATTATTCGATAATAATGAGACACCGTCTTCCATTACAGAAGAGGTTTGGTGGTGTGGTGGAGTGGGCCATCGGGCTTGCAGGAAAAACTGTTGATTGTTTGTCGTACATCAATATTTTGTCGGAGACAGTGTACTAAATTAGAAAAACAGGGCCAGATCTCGCCCCAACGCCTGACGTGAGGGTGAAAGGGGACAGAAAGAGGAAACAGGCACGAAGCTAACCATCAAACTAAGCCTGTTTTCATTCAAGTAAAATTAAAAACTAATGTGCAGCGTCGGAAGGTAGCTAACCCAAGTTGTCCATGGAAGAGAGGCCACTGTTCACTCGTGGGGGGAACTACACCCGAATACAGAAATACTGAACAGGGCCGTGAATATTCTGCCTATAATTCATCAAATGTTCAATACACAAAACAAAGGAATCCATCAATCATCTCGCTTTTGTCATATTCTGAGGGTGGGGGGTGAATAAACTAGGGTCCTATTTGTAAATTAAAATTTATATTTTCCCTGGTCAACATATCTATTTAAATCTATTTTTATCTTATCTTATCAACACCAATAAAAAAGCAAGAAAAAAGGAAAAAGAATAGGAAAAAAAAGGAAGGGTCCTTCCTCATTTTGACAAGCTCAGCATATACGTAGTTGATTTAGACTAACAGTCTATTTAGAAATTTAGAGAAACAATTAATATGAAGATTATCGGCCAAAAAAATTAATTTGAAAAATATATCAGATAAATTTTTAAAAATTAAATAATTCATCCTATGTGTATCATCTAATCTATAAGGTGTTATCTTTCTTATTAATTAGACACAAAATCTCTCATTATTTCATGAGCTTCCCGTCGGGACCCACAAAGAAACAATCCAATTGATCAAGATGCACCGCCATGATTATCTTATCTATATATTAATTTGGAGTTGAATTAGGGATCGTTTCATTATATCTCTAAATGAGTGATCCAATAATCGAATTTTAAGTTATGAGGGTCGACGAGAATTTTTCTAGTGATCTCGGTCTGACCACAGACTAGTTTTAATATGCACCTTGTCTAACTCGAAAATACTACACAGTATAAAAAAAACTAAAACTATTATATTCATATGATTTTTCACCCACCACAAATATAATATATTTCATTATTTTCAGTAATTATTCTATTATGAATAATTAAAAAACTTGTTATTCTTTAACTCTTGGATTCAAGAATTCCTATATAACTTAAGTGACACAATAAAGAGTTTTTCTATTCTTTTTATGATTTACGTATCGAATTCCATCCACCCCCATGATTAGGAACTTAAAATTGGCTATGACTACAAAGATTGTAGATTTGCTCATTATGACCAGATTACATCCAGTCTTGTTTCCACTTTTCCGGTCATTCTACATATAACTTTTAAATATTGGATCTTTCCTTATTTAAATTGTGTATCTCCATCACTTGTATTGATTTATCATTCAATGAATAATCGATCTTCATTGGATAAAGAATGAGATTATTCAAATTACTTCCGAATCATTGATGATATATGTAACTTGGACATCCATTTCAAATGCAAACCCCATCTTTGCACAGCAGGGTTACGAAAATCCACGAGAAGCGACCCGGCTTATTTGTATGTGCCAATTGCCATTTAGCCAATAAGCCCGTGGAAATTGAGGTACCGCACCACAAGCGGTACTTCCTGATATACTTACGGTATTTGAAGTAGGTATTTGGATTCCTTATGGTATTCAAAGTAGAACGAGTTGTTGCTAATGGTAAAAAGGGGGTTTGGATTTGGGACAAACATAGAAATCAGACCAGACCGACTTGATGGAAAAAGTATCCAATTCCACGGGCTAATCATATATATATATACACACACATATGAGGGTAATAGAATTGTAATTTTGTACTCTTTTTCCAACCTAAATTAACTGATATGTGAAAATTATTAAAATTTTAACTAATTTAACTTAAATTAAATTCATTCATTTAGGATTAAACAGTATGCTAATATAACTTATTTTTACTTATAAAATTTAAATTATAATCTTATTTATGGTAAATAAATATTTTCATTAATTGGGTTTGCAGTTGGTCTTACGTTGGGAAGTCAATTCAGTTGGCCTTCACGAGGGAAACAGTTTTCTCTCTCTTCCTTTTTTTTTTCCGGCAAATAAAATTGTGAGGAGCTGAGCAAATAAATTGATAATATGTTGGGAGCGTCAGTACCTTAATTGCAGTCACGAAAGTCTTACCAATTTTTCAAGTGTTGCTTTTGGTGACTCCATTTACTGATAATCGAACGCCCCCAATTTGCCATTCTCTCTCTCTCTTCCACCCTCTGAATGAATTACGCGGGTTTCATCGTCAGTCGCCGGCAACTGTTGAGATTGTGATGAATCGTCGAAAATTCGAGACCTTTTTACGTTCAGAGAATTCACGGGTTACGAATCCGAGCCGGTCGGGATTGGATCTCACGCCCCTGCCTTTTTCCGAGATCTGTGCATCTAATTATCTTACCCGGGACGGGTGAATTGAATTGGTCAGAAGATTCGGACCGGACCACCGACGAAAAATCGGCATCGCTGTTCACCGCTGATGCGACTGAATGCATCCGTACGGTCGTCGAATCTAAACGTGTGGGCTGCCGCGATCCACCTGAATTTAATTTGATATCTCTCCCATGAAGCACCTCATGAACAGACCGATGCCTGGATTGATGGGAGAAAATACAGGGAATTACACGAGCGTTGAATTTCCATGGTCTGATATGAATAAAACCTTCATGATAAGCCAATTATTTTCCTTTTGTACCCAATTTTTTTAAAAAAATTTACGTACATATTTAAATTCGAAATAATCCGCCCTTTGGCACACTGGTTTATTTTTGAATACGCTGTGAGTAACAGTAACACTGCCTCGTTTGGTAGTGCCATGAAAGCTACAGCAGTACTGTACTCTGTCAGCTTCCATCAATTCAAAACTTTTTCGTTTCTTTGTTTAAAAAAAAAAAATTTATTTTCGCGACAGAAAATTAATTCCGGGCGGGCCAGTGACACCTGATTCGAACTAACTCACTTGTCTAACTAAAAAATCCGTTCATTGCTTTATAATTCGTCTTCAGGGTCCTGCTGTAATTATCAGGTGTGGGTTAGTTAAGGAGTGATAATCATCAGATTTTGATCGATGATCACAAGCATTAGGGCCAGCCATGGATGTGCTATAAATAGTACAGGCATGGAAGCACGTCAACATCAAAATCCAATGCACTGTTCATGAGATGGAAGCTTTACTCAGAAGGGTCAAATAAAGAAGAAGAAGAAGAAGAAGAAGAAGAAGAAGAAGAAGAAGAAGAAGAAGAAGAAGAAGAAGCGAAACTACCCATTGACTTCAAGTTTATATTTTCATTGGAGTTGAGTTCATTAAGTTTTTGGATATGAAATGATGAGCACTATTGCAACTTTTACTTAAATTTGCCCATGAATATGAAGATCTGTTTAATGGCATGGGCTCCAGCAACAAGCTTGCTCTCAAATTCCGGGCAGGGCCATCCACGCTACGCTATTTCAGCTGCCTGCCCGATGACCGATATGACCCCTTCGACACAATTCCATCTTCAAATTTCTCCTGTGTTATATATAGGTGAATTTTGGTTTAAATGTTCGAGGATCGAGGTGTCCGAGCCGCGCAAGAGATTTTACTGGTTCTTGCTGAGTTTCAGCTTTGGCGCACGTGTAGATCATCAGCAGACGGCTTCACAAAATTGGCCTGCTATTGTATGGCTATATTTTATATAACAAATCCGTGGTGTAATTAACGGTGGTACAACTTGCATAGGCAGATCGTAGAGTCCTGCAGGTGAGCCGTAAATGGTCGCGAAGTCGACTTCATGTAAAGGAACAGGATCAAACTTAATAACTTCATCACCGCGAGTCCATTTCGGCTCCATCACCCTTCCATAGTCATCCCACCGAGAAATGCTAATTGATAGTGCTGATGATTTGAAATCTATGCAATTTTCCCGTTGGATCAAAGGGCCAGGTCACAGACCAGCTTCTCGAGCATAGAGTTATCGTAGGATCAACGATCGAGCAGGAAGAAGAAAGCTGTACGAAACTCATCTCCCATTTTATTTGCGCCACCGCACTTGACGATTTAACACGTTTCCTTCCGGCAAATAAACCATCTTCAGTAAACAAGAAAGGACAAGTTTTTGGAAAAACTACATAGAAATAACAGGGTTGAAGTACAATACTAATATGAGCTGTTGACCGAGCGATTGTCTGATACAGCCACAGGACAAGAGATTCCACCTGAAACTGTTTACAAGTACAAAGAGATCACCATGTGAAAGATCTTTATATATTTGTGAAGGCAACAGTGAAAATTCTTAAGGAAAAGATTCTTTCAAGACCAGATGCTTGAAATTATTAGATTGTCATCGGTCTATCACAGTTGAAAATGTCGATCAAGTTTGTAGTTAAAACTTGTATAGGAGAAACACAAGCAACAATAGAATCTTTTCAACCATTCTGGTGGCATAAGATTCTTTGAGACGATAACATGCTCCAACTGTTAACAATGAACTGTCACCTTCCAGATCAATTCCCAAAACATAGGACTGCCACCCTTCAAGTTGTTAGCAGGAAATATTTAGAATGTTTCATTGAAGCGTGATGAGTAGTACCAAGGGGGGAGAATCTGATCTCTGCATCAAACATGTTTGCAGGTGTTGGGTCACTGAGGTGTTGCACATGGCCGAGGCTTTTGGTCCTTTTGCTCAAGTGACTGTGCATAGCACCTTCACTGGAATGATCAGCTTCATATTTGGAAATCAATAGGGAAGTTACTGAGGTTCTCTGCAGCCTCAAGTTCCAGAAGGATTGAGCTGCAACTCGATGAGACTGATGCTGAGAAAATACTTCGTAGGCTTCCATATGTCTCCTCAGGTGGGCATTTAGAGTTCTCATCAGTAGCTTGATTGATTGGCTGCTTGAGATCTACTCCAATTTGAGTAGCTTTTCCAGCTGCAAGTATAATTCTATGATAAAGCAAGCGCTTGTCTAAATGATATAGCTGTCTTAGTGGCCTCGTCAAGGCTACACATGCAAAGTGGAATTGGAACATATACAAAGCATACACATGTCCCATCATCCACTTGGAGCAACCCCCAGAGGTCTCCATTTTAATATAGATCTGCTTAAATTCGTTCTCCAAAATCATTTTGGTATCAAAGGTCAAGTTTTAAATTTCAAAGCCCACCCATCTGCCTTCCATTCAGTTAAGGACATTTGTCAGATTCTAATCATTCTCCCCCTGCACATGAGGGAGCACTACGTGTTAAATATATTGTCCCACCTTCATTTGTAACCATAAAGTTTTCTATCAGCTGGCAATCCTTTTAAAAGTTTCACCTGAACAAACAAGGGATTCTCAAATGTACAATTACGCAAATGAAAACATGCAGAAGTGTTACCTTCTGATGCTGTTACAAGTTGTGAGCTAGCACGAGTCACACACAACCACATTCTATCTGCTTCATGACAATCTTCAGATACAACCGGGATATGCCAGTGGCCCTTCTCAGATTCCTGTAGTTATACATCTGGATTGTTCATATTGTAAGCTGGTTCAAGGGGATTGAATGTTTCTCTCACTATATTCTGAAGAAAATAAAGGGCAACTTGAGTAGGCTTTTTGTCTTCACCTGTATCACAATTGAACACGGAGGCGGCAAGTGAAATACTGGACCTGCATCAGAGAAGCTGAAGTGTACCTAAATTCAAGGGCAAAAGAACATCAGACCTCTAAATTTACAGATCAACAAGCCAATACCAGAATACTTCAAAAAGCATAAAATTCGAACAATAAGCATTTCAAGAGAGAGAACAATAATTTACCTGATGCCTTTCTTTCCACTTTGGGAAGAAGTCATTTCCAAGAAGCTGAAAAGTGTGATCCCTCATTTCATCATTCGTCACGATCAGGCACTTATTTTTAATAGCTGCATATAACCAGTACCTGAAGCATATGTCATCACTTGTCGAGCTTTCCATCATTATCACATGAAGAAGATCATTTAACCTCATGTTATAACTTCAATATCATTTTAAGCGGGATATCAGTTTCTCACCAATCATCATTTGACCCAGTTGGTGTGGCATAGAGTGCATCGGCATTTTTCCACTTTTCAATTAGTTTCCTGTTCACAGGTTCATCCATCTTCAGGCCAGTGATTCGCCTATGATGCAAGACAGTGAGCGGCCACCTTTTTGAAGGAAGTTTTTGGCGAATTCCATTAACAATAGCATTAACCTATACATTGACCAGGAGGAATCAGAGAGGCAAGTACAAGAAAAAGGAAAGGAAAGAGAACCTTCTAAGCAATAAAATGTTATGCCATTTTGGTATGAAGGAGATCGTCTAGAAATGGGATCTCCAAATAAATGGAATAATTTGGAGACTTAATTGCCTTTCATATCCATTTTTCACATCCAACGAATATTAAGAGCGGAGAGATTACTTGCCTTTGATGGTACGAAACGCTGTTGGTGAAAGAGTCCGACATTAGCTCCATCTATCACAGCTTCGAAAGGTCCATAATAGTCAAGCCATTTCTGCACCCGGAGAGACGGAGAGAGAGAGAGAGAGATAGAGCAAATCAACTGTCTTTTTTTTCCAGGGTTAAACTGTCTTAACTTTCAAGATGAAGATTGTTTTTAATTATTTCTCAGTTATCTTACTGTTAAATAAGAAATAGAGGTGCAATAAAGAACTTGTGTAGTTTTTGGACCTGTGAGGAGCTTTTAGGATCCAGCAGGTCTTGTGCTTGTATCTTTCACAGAGACCTAAAACTTTTATCTTAGTTTTCAATAAATAAAAAAACAGATATGTAATACCTGAAACTTCTGAAAGCCCCAGTTCCTTTCTCTTTTTATAGCTATTGCAGCAACCGACTCAGCAAAATTCTCAGTTTCTTTAGGATCCAAATCAATTAATGCCAATTTCTCCCCACAACACTTACAAGAACCATCATCCTCAAGAGAAGCACGGGAAACTTTCCATTTCCCTCTGCCCAGCCAACCTTGCCCATGCCACCCCCCACCACCATTCCTTATTGCTTCTCTAATTACTTTTTGGTCCCATTTCCTCTTCCCTATCTTTGAAGCTACCGAACTCTTAAACCACTTCTCAATCAATTCTGCTGTAGAAGGAGACACCTTCCGCACACTAGTTCTTAACTTATGCAACACATAGTAGACCTTCTCGCCATTACCTGCCCCAGTGCTTACCCTCAAGAGGGCCTCAAGCTCTGGCTCCTCCGGATATACTCCATTCTCCAACATGTGATTTTCCACTTCAAAAGCTTTCTGGACATTTGCAGTATTGCAAAAAACAGACAAGGCAGGCCCATAGGATCGCAACCTAGGGTTTATGCCTAGAGATTTCATCTGTTTCACTATATCAAATGCCCTGTCACCATCCCCCATGGACATAGCCATTCTAGCTACAGAGGTTAATATGGCTTCATTCACTGGGACGTTCTCAGAAAGCATCATCTCATAGATCTCAAATCCCCTCTTAAGGGCATACTCTTTAAGGTCATCACTTAGATGGATCACTCGATCCTCTCTCATGGTGTCCCCAATTTCACCATTCGAAGAATCACCATCAGAAATATCTCCAGGTTCAGTGGAGCTTGTAGTCTCATTATTCAATGACTCTTCATGAGGTAAGTGCAAACTATTCAAGACGCGAGCACCTTTCCCGCTTTTAGCAGGCTGAACAACACCAACAGCTGCAGATGAACAAAGGTACAAGAGAACAGTATAATGGTGCTGCACTAACCTAATCCCCTCTCTTCGAGCAGAATCATACAGTTCGATCGCACCCTTAAAGTCCCCTCTCTTTGAGCACTGCTCCAGTGCGACTCTAAGCCGAACATCAGGCACGTCGAGCTTACTGTCTTTCTTGGACTTCTTGCTCGAACTATCTTTATCCAATAATTTCGGCTCCTCTACGTCCCCCTTAGACCGAGAATCAGAACCTGCAGGACCCTCCTCTCTTTTTCTCCTAAAAGAGACATCTTTCTTGCTGTTTGCATCACTTGATGACCCCAAGCTTCCATTCAGTGAAGACCCACCTGCAATTTTCTCCTTTACCAGCGAGCTCACGAGGTTCTTTGAGGACTGTCTCTCTACTCTATCATTTATAGGACCCAAACTACGAGACCTAATACCAGATTTCCTCGGAGTTCCTAAAGTCTTCGACTTTGTAGATTCTGGGTCGATTGTGGGTAACTTCGAAAGTGAGGTGATGACATGCGGCCCGTGCACGGAGTTCGGAGTGCGCGAGAGACTAAGAGAATGGGTGGAGGAGCGAAATTCGAATCTTGAAAGATACTTACAGTAGGGAAGAACTGGAGAAGTTTGTCCTTGTAGGAGACAGGTGAAGGTGATGGAGGAGGAGGCCATCTGCGGCCGTTAACGGAGCTTCAGCTGCAACCGATATGCCTCCTTGTGTGTGTGTGTATATGCATATTATATATGTAAATAAGCAGGTGAATTAATGAGAATGGCGATAAGGATCAGTCCCCCCTCTTCCGTTGGTCTGTGCGAGGTTGATTTCTCCGACAACAATATCGTATCGTCGTATATTATTCCCTATAATTAGATGACGAAAATGTCAGTAAAAATTTACTGGATAACTTACCAAAAGCTCGAGCGGTCAACGGTTTTCAAACGGAGTCCAGCCATTTGAATGAAGTGTTTGTCCAGTCTCAATTTGTCCGCAAAACCCATTCTGGTGTTTCGTTGGCGACTCTGTGAGATTGAGGGCCTTCCCCAACACAGGAGATGTTCTTACCTTAGGCACAAAGTTAGCATAAGCGAGAGGCCACCTTCAAGCACAAAGGTTTGGCTTACACGCACACTTGGTTCTGGGAAAAAGGAAATTGTAACTTTGCCCTTTATTTCTTAGGGAATAAATCGAGAAATCCTTACAAGTATCACCGGCATCATCCTAAGGCTAAGCAATTTAGCTTACATTATGCTTCCAAATATATGACCAACTTAACTAAATCCCTAGAAGAAAAATTGAAGATCTTGGGAGGGGAGCATATCAGTATAGACACCAATGCCGCGCATGTCTCTCTCACAGTATTGTGACCAAGACGAGATGAAACAAACAGCGTCCCCAATATCTCAATCAGTAGCGTCCTGGAAGGATGTTTACACCGACATAAAGTTAGTCTTAGCTAAATACCTCTGATCAAGCCTTGCAGATGCAGTTGCACAAGTTGGCCCACCGCCAGCATCTATTGACTACCCTTTTCGATCCTTTGTTGGCTATTTCCATTCCCAGGAAGGGGATGCTGGGCTTTTGTTGCATTGTTATAAGTGGTGCCAATAGCGGCAGCTGCTGTACCTGGAGAAGGTTTTCCTGCAGGAACAACCAGTTTTGAGAGACCATTACTTTCTGGATTCTGTGCATCTCCCATTCTGCTTCTTTCACCTGCTGTTCCATTACTGCCTGGGTCTTCTTGACTGCCCAATTCATCTCTCGCCAGTGATGAGTACGTCGTTTCTACAAGAGCAGGAAAGACTACCGTCAAATAGTTTCCAACAAGACCAAAATCCCAGAGAGATCACACGCTTGCAAACTGACCAAACAGAACCATATAGCACATGTCATGACACAACCAGCAGCTCATCAGGAAAAAAATTTTTGATACAACCAGAATACCGCACACAGCAAGATCTCAACTCATGTGATCTACCATCTAAGCCTACGTATTTAAGATAACCAACTTCTAAATAACAGCACAGTACAATTTCCATTTGGCTCATGAGGAACATAAAACAACTAAATTAGTAAATATGTGCACAAGGATAGTTGGTTTTTTTCATTAAATGCTGTTTTCTTAAGTAGTCCCTGGATGCCTTCAAACACAAACCAAACAATTGTCAGCAGATAGGGAACACTCTCCAGAGAAATTAAAAAGGTGAGATTCTCAAGACTTGCCTTTTATTTCTCCTACCGTAATGAGCCTATTAAGACAGTCCCTTAATGCTGTTAACACCAACCTCTCCTGTTCCCTGTAAATCTCTGTCATGCCTTTACCATTAGTCAACTGCACTGAAGGATTATCACCACCACCCATTAATCCATCAGGGGAAGCAGCAGCCAAGAACATTGCATCCTGTTCATCACACATCAAAGCCAAAGTTCCTGGAGACATTGGCCTCTGTGCCAGAGCGTCAGTAGAAACCCCTGTGTCGGAATCATCTCTGCCACCTTTATCGAGTGCCTGACTTGCACTGGAGCGGTCTCCAGCCACATTTTGCTCACTATGAACATCCTGGTTCTGGATCCTTTGTTTACTTGATGAGAAGAGGGAAGTTTCTGTCTGTTCTGTGACCAGCTTCTCTTTTGCATCCGTTTGCTCTGATTGAATTAACAGGAAAGAGATGCAATGAGCAACGCTGTCCCACATAGTTTTCACAATAGGCAACTAATATTCTTACTATTCTATATCATAAAATGAAAGTAACATTGTTAACCTTTAGAGGAACATTCTTGTAAGGTGAACAGCATTTTTTAGCTGACCTGATAAGTGACTGCAAAAACAGCTGATCCTTATCTATCTTAGGTGAAGAAATGGTTTAGGCGAATGGAATATTTTCAAAACAATCTGAGGTTGACAGGACCCAAGGCTGCTAGGAGATTTTCCACAAACCAGTGGATTAGAGCCCACATTCTCCAGTATAAGAAATGCCAAAAGGAAATGAAGATTCAGGTACTCTACTATGAAAAGGTACATTCATTAAAGGATATTTTTTATTGAAAAGTTTCAAGGTCAAACTAGCAATCCCCAAGTGAAAGACAGAACTTCAACTGGAATCGATTTCTATATCGTAAAATAACTGCACCACGAAAAGCACAATATCATTAATCAGAAGCACTAATCCTTAACTTTTCAACGAATCCTCCAGCTTTTGTGCATTTTCATTAATCCAAAGCAACAACTCAGTGAGAGCTGATATATGTATGTACCTGCAAGTGTCTTTGCAGCTTCTTCTGATAGTACCACTAGAACTGAGCAAAGCTCCTTCACATCTTCTGGTTGAATGATGTCAGCTAACAAAGACCTTCAAACAGGAAATCAGGAAAACACTGTGAGCAAGCAGGTCACAGATGTCGCTTGAACAGAATACATGATAAATTAAACCTGTATGTATATTTGGAAGCTCCAGATGATGCAGGGCCTCCACCTGGGGCAACAGGAATAGAAGAAGGGGAAGAGGAAGTTGCAGTTCTTACATGGTTTCCCTGTATGAAGAGAAATAACTCAATCAGTATTCAAGTGTTTTTTATTTGAAGCATCCATGGGACTGAAATGTGCATTGAGCAAACTACGTATTCAGTTCCTCTTAGAAAAGGTACACACACCTGATTCTAGCTATATTACCTCTATATGGTTATCAGAGAACGAATACAATATTATAATTTTTCCATTCTCTCAAAAAATACAAGAAAAAGTGCACCTGAGACCTCACTGCAAAAGGCATGCCGGATTACAAAACAGTTTAAATGCAAATACATCAGGATTTCCTCTCCAACCAACCCACCACCACCACCACCACCCACAAC
>CXYZ01012187.1:1007264-1020064 GCA_900006705.1 Sonneratia caseolaris
ACCAATCAAAATATCAAAAAACCTTTTTTTCGTTTTGCAACACAAAAAATTTCAACTGATTCAACCACCACAACGAAAATTGTCAAACTTACCAGTGGAAATTGCTCAACTCTTTGAATGGATGGATCTTTCATAGTTGATCCAAAGAAGAGTTCTTGACCTTTTCTCTTCCTTGATAATTGAGGACATGCATAACCTGAGGAACCAATAGCTCCAGTGATGGCAGCATTTGCAGCCTGTTGCATGTATGCCATATTGTGGGAATGGTCACCATGAAATAAAGCCTGTCTTTCTTCACTTCCTTCAAAGTTCTTGCAGTCCATACACCGACAATTTTCAGAGCAGAGAATATTGGCTTGGAAGCATTCACAGTACTTCTTGAGACAGCCTGATTTTTTACAATTGCAACCCTTGTTGTGCTTCGCTGTTAGTAGAGTTTCTCCAGTATTATCCTCCTACATTCATTTCAAGCAATTATAAATTTGAATAACCAACAGCTGGAGCATAAATCAAATGCAGGAGAACCCATAACTCAGTCATTAGTATATGTTATATTACATGAATAGTACATGTTAAATTATGTATACTGGACATGGACAACAGAATCAACTCTTGGCATGTTGATTGCTTAATAATATAACATGAGCTGGGGTTAAATTCATTTAGTTGCATGGGATGATATTTGAGACTCATGAGAGCCATAAAATGACAGGGCAGAAGATAAATGGAATCACATGGCAAAATTACCCTGCTGTCTCTTATTCCATGAGGGCTGCCAGCAATTTTTGGTCTAAATGCATTTGGGTTACGTTCAAGAGTAGCTTCAACAGCTTCTCTCCTGGCAGCTTCGTTCTCAACATTGTTATGACAATTCATGCAGTTGCATCCATCACAATATATGCCTGAGGCGAAGCACTCACAATACCTAATTACAGAAACATCCATTTTTTCTCCAGAAATTAGATGATTGCATGTGTGTTGAGATTTTTATATAAATATCGATTGTAATAATTGCAACAACACAATAAATAGATCAAATAAGGAACTTCATAAACTCTCAAGTAGGAGCAATGTAGTGGTAAGGCAATGGGCAGACAAGATAAAAGTGATACATGTAAACTGTGAACTGCCAGACCACCCCAAAAAGTGGCAAAGTACATTTACCAATACAATGGTAAAATTTTGTAGTAGCAAATGCGTATTTATCTTCAATAAAGCAAATTATGGCCCATGTACACCATTTAACAACTCCTAGATGAGAAAAGACATGGAATGTATTACTGAAATTTACATAGATATGTGCACTGTTTCCCTTTAATTATTGACACTCCATTTACCACTGTACTGTTCATGATGCGAGAGCCAAATTAGACAGGAACTGTAACGATTGATGTAACTTTCTAGTGTCATTGACCTTGGACCTAGAACTCTTCCCAAGACATGGTGATCTCAAACAAAAAGATTTCTTAAATTGCAATAGCTTCTTCTGCTAACATTTCTATGGAGCAATTGAAAATAAGGAGATGAGCATCACTCTTTCATGACCATGAAATAAAGGCAATTCTTTTCCAGCAGCTGGCAGCCTAGCACATGGAAAGTGCCCAAGTATATGATTTGTGAGAACAAGGAAGAGAAACTACACCTCAAGCATCAAAATCACTCACGGAATTTCATGCTAATAATGCAAGTGAAGAATAATGTACACCATATCATGCATCTCTTCCTTCATCACATTCAATATTTTTGAGTGGGCCATTTATACGATCAAAGATAGAAATCTCTTAGCAAAAGAGTAATTTTTTATGCATCATTCAGTTGGAAAAGAGGAGCAAGAAATGTCCTTTTTCTTTCACCTAGAGAAAGCTTAAAAGTGTTAAAGATAAGATCGAAATTCTTCATTATTTGCTGCAATAATAAAACTTTCATGAACTTACTTTTAAAAGAAGACTATTAGAAATTGCCCAAGAATTATAATACTTTGTACATGAAAAGGATTAGAGGAAACATATGAAACAATGTTTCAGCAAACAAAATGCACAGATAAAGGCCAGTTCTTTTCTCTGGGCAATAATGATCCATACAAGATAAGAATGACAAGATATTCATCAGGGGAAAAAAACAATAAGAAGACCAGAGAATAAATTCCTTTGGAATAAGAAATCTGTAACTTTCTTATACAAGTGTACTTACAGCTTCAAACATCGTGAATGTTTACAGTTGCATTGTTTTTGTTTCTTTGGTGTGCCATCTTTTGCATCTGTATTCGATCTTGGTCTTGCCTTTGGGGATTCTGGTTTACTGGGGGAAAAAGCATAGCATATCAGCAAGATAATCCTCGCTGCCAGTTTTGCTTCATAAACAATGTAAATGTAAAGATTTCATTTTTATGTCATACAAGCAAAAATTTACAAGTAAAATTTTTTTATTAATAAATTCAAAGTATGACATCATTGAGATACAAATGGAACCCTTAGCCGCAGTCAGGATGGAAGCTGCTGATCAATGCTTATCAAAGCCACCATGCATTTAATCTTACGCAAAATATTATTAATAAGAAGAGAAGTATACGGATGAAGTTAAAGTGAGGAACGAAGTGGTTTAGAGCAAAACCTCCGCAGAAAAATGCTTAATTTCGATAAAAGCTCTAGACTTCAAGAGAGAGAGAGCAACTCGAACCGAATAAGGTAATATATACAATATCCGTATAAAATTTAAGGGGACCGCATCACTGGGTAAAAGCAAGACACAGAATTTCTACAAGATTCATCCTTTCCGGAGCTATTCAAGGAAATTCTGCAGAGGAAAACAAAAGCTTGGCATACCGAAAAACTGCTAATAAATTATCCCTGCTCAATTGAAAGGCTATCAGAAGTGGGAAAAAAAATCGAGTTTCAAAAAATGCAAATCAAAAGCAGAATATGCCACAAACTCATTAAATTACTAAAAAGGGACCCAAAAATGTAAATCAGTTGGACGACCACGAGACGTGTTTGCTGAACGAAAGTCGAAATTAGTTTCATAATTTCTATGAAAATAAATATCTCATATTATGTTAACGAACCCAAAAACCCAAACTTTCAGGGGAAAAAAAACGCCTGTTTCATCAAATCACCAGCAAATACCAAATCTCAAGCTTCAACTTTGAATTAGAACAATGAACCAAAAGCGTCACCTTATAATCAAAGAAATGCCAATGGAAGAATTATATAAAAAAAAAAACCCTTCCGAAAACTGATGGATAGAAAAAAGCCTAAAAATACAAAAGGAAGAAGGTGGACTTAGAGAAACATACACTGCCCTAACTGCAGGGTGGGGTACCCGCGGAGGTATAGGCCGAGCCACTGTAGGAGGGAGTACAGCCATCACAGTCTGAGCGGCCATCTGCGTCTGCGGATGCTCTGGCAGCACCTCGCTGACAGGAGGGTCCCCGCTAAACCCTGTGAAGTCAAGCTGCCTAGCAAGCTTCTTCGCAGGGTTATCCCCAGTGGTCACAGTATTCATTGTCCCATCCGGTTGCTTCTCCTTTCCAGGATCCTCCCCTTCCCCCATCAAACTCGAGCTGAAATTCCCTCAATTTGCAGCTGGAACGAAGCTCCCGGACTCAAATTTCCTTTATGAAACGGAGAGGGGCCCAAGAAACGGACCGCGAATCCGCACAGACCCAGCTCCGAAGCTCAATCCAAGTCACTTAGATTTCAAATTTCGAAGCAGTGGGCGGCTGCTCAGCTCAAGATTCGCAGCTCGGCTGGCGCCTGGAGCGGCCGGAATTGATCCAACACGATCCAGCCGCAGAGAGGAATGAGATGCAGAGGGCGAGGGGCCAGACTAGAGTGAAAAGGCTAGGTTTTTTGGCGCAACAGGCTGTGAGAGTGAAGGAAAAGGAGGAGGAGGACAGGAAGAAGGGGAGAAGGAGAAGAGAGAGAGCATTCGGTGTTTGTTGCTGTTTTGTTCTTTCGTTTGCTCGCTCGTAGCTCGCCTCCCTCTCTCTAAGGAGCTTTTGAAATTGAATCTGTAAATACTGGACGGTCCGATTCGAGGGTTTGCGGCATCGAACGGCTGTGGAAGGAGATAATGATCGACGGTCAGAATTCATAAAAGTGGATGGGAATTATGCAGCCGTTGACCGTAGGATCAGCCAGACGCGACTTCCCTCACATAGAGAGCAAAATAATAATAATAAATTTTCTAGACATATAAGTCGCTCCCCAAAAAAAAAAATCCTTAAATGAAATATTGTGATTTATACCATTAATTATTGCCTATAGGCTTTTGTTGTCAAAGTTAACAACATCAACCAATGCAATTCTTGGTATGAAGGGTTAAACTGAATTCTTAGAAAAACAAGTAAATAAATTACAAAAGATAATGTATGTATTATCAGATGAATTATAATATATAAAATAGTGTAAAGCAAATTTGAAATTACAGTTTTTTTTCTAAATTTAAAAAGAGTGAGAAAATATGAAAAAGGAAAGAGTAAAAAAAAAAAACATAAAACCATCTGCTGCAAACTTAGTAACGAAGCCATCAAACATGTTGAAAATTACAAATGAATTTAACTGTAAAAATAGATTTGATAACTATCCAGTTCCTTCTAAAGACTATGATCTTTAGTGTCTCATATTCGGATAGCAAAGTCTGTGACCGGCCCAGTCTGTAATCTGCTTACACTTCAGATGATATAAACGCATGAAAACTCAGATGTTGAAGTTGCTTGAAACACAAGTGAAGAACATAGAAGAAAGACATTCTGATTCCATTGAGTGGACATATTCAACACGTGCCCGTGAGATAATGTGGACACGGATAACAACCGAACATTTTTATCCTAAATTCCGTTTTGTCCTAGGAAGATAAATGTTTAATGTCTCTGGGGGTATCACAGTTCTTGGTAATAAAAGCATGGATTAGTGGCTTAGGATCTATTAATCTTGGCAATAATTGCTTCTTTAGGCTAATAAATGTCACTGGGAGTTCAAAGTGGAGAGACATCAAGTAAGAACAGATAACGGCACTAAATGTGGACGTAATCGCAGAAACTGTCGACTCGGCTTCTGATACCGAACGAGTTCAATAGCGAGGGATGAGGATTATGATGCGACCATGATGGAGCACGATTTCGGATCTCCATTCCAACGGGCAGCCCAGATTTGACCTCATGACGGGGGCTGGTAGGCGGAGGCGGGGAATCTCCGGTGCGCACTTCTGAGAGGGAGAGGATCGACAGGATGCCTCAGCAACTCAAGCCCCCCAGTGGGAGAAGAAAAATTCTCAAAGCAAGAAGCAATGCGGCTTTCCAACTATATTTCACCTGTAAATTGAAAACCTAATAGGGCAATACTCAACATACTGATGAATCTCAGTTTTTATGTACCAAGACATTTCGTTCCATTTACATATACAAACACCGATGAGGCTCAAGTTCACAAGACAGATACGGGCAATTATTCGACCCCAATAAGGCAGTAATCTTCCAAGCACAGCTCCGAACTTCACCGTCCAAATCTAGACTGGATCAGTCAAGCTTTTTGACCCCACAGCTCCATTAGAGACGCAATGACAAAACAATTACGACTGACCTGGATTATATATAGAGGTCATCATTGGATAGGCTTAAGTGAAAACTTTCACAGTATGTCTTTATGCTCATGGGAATTGTATTGAGAAACCAGTGTTGGATGTGTTCACCTTGAATGGTCCAAACTCACCAAGATCCGAATCTGAACCCATGTCTTCATATTCATCAAACCTGCCTGAAGAATCCTCATCCTGCCTGATCTTCATTGAAGGAACCTTAAGCTCCGTGATTGGAACTGGGAGCGGCTCCTCCAGGAAAAACTTATCCTGGAGGAGCTCAGTAGCAGTCTTCCTCTTAGTTGGATCATAGCAGAGGAGCCTCCTGACCATTGAAACCTCATCTGCAGACCGATGGGGGAGTTGAGACTCTATGCCCATTGGATTCTCCACCTTCCCAAATGAGATCGTATTATAGTCTGGGAGTTTAGAACAATCAGCCCAAACATCCTCAGACAAGTTGCCAAGAGTGGTGAAAATCCTACTTAGCTGGTCAATATCAGAAACTCCAGGAAAAAGGGGTTCCAATGTGAGAAGCTCTGCAAAGATGCACCCAAGGGACCAAAGATCAACCTCTAGCCCATAGTTGTCGGACCCATAGAGGAGCTCTGGTGCCCTGAACCAGCGGGTCCCAACGCATGACGTGAGTGGGCCTAGTGTACCGTCTTCTCCCCCACCCTCTTCAAGCTCGTAGCTGTATAAAGGGGCCTTAAAAGGGTCGTCCTCCAGGTCGCTTGTCGTGCAAGTTGCAAGACAAGAATTTGTTTCCTTGTCAGCCTCATCAAGGTGGGGATTTCTGGGCTTGAACTGGTCGAGCTCTCTAAAGTATTCCTCTTTGCCCATAATTTCCAAGTCCGGATTCATATGACCTTGTTGCCCTGGAACGCTCTGCTCATAGGACTGCTGCTCACTGTCCGAGGCAACATGGTTGGGTTCAAGGAGAATCCTTGCCTGATCATAAAATCAGTAAGTGAAAACTTCATTCCTCTATTTGCAACTGACATTCACCAAATGCAAAAGAAAATTTTCAGCGTATGAACAGTTCAATAACAATACAACGACAAGTCCCAACAATCAAAAGCATGCTGAAAACAGAACCTAAAGAAATGGGGGGGATAAAAGAACAGCTCAGACCAATGCAGCGTATAGCCAAAACAACCCAAGCATGCTTTGTTAGGCAACTTCTCAGTCCAATCTAGTAGCATATTAGCTTCAACAAGACTTCTCTCATTTTTGTCCCCCACGAAACTTTCCACATTCTCTATGCTATACATTGCTTGACCTTCATATATTGCCCAAGTTCTGGAATACCAATCTTCAGTGGCTCAAGATGGAAATTAGTGCAGAACACATGCAATTTCTAAGTCAAATTATACACATTTCAGTTTATGCTCCTATCTATTATCTGGATACACCAAGAAAGATGTATTTTGAGGCTAAAATTTACTCATAGGTGACAGTTCATTGAATAAGTCAATTTTACAATCTTTCTCTATCAACTCTTATTCATTGTTCATATAATTCAAGGTTATACTAAACTTTCTCGGTTCATTCCTTATTGCCCAGGAAACTTCATCCAATAGGATATGCATCAAAGCCTCGGTCCTGACTAAAGTTGAACAACGGATGTCAGAATTCTCAAAACCAACAGTACGACTAAGACGATAAAATAACAAAAAATTAGCAGTAAACTATGAATGAATTATCAAAAAGAGAAGGGTAAACTGTGAATGCAATAACTTAGTAAAATCAATTACCTGACCAAAATCAGCAATCTTGAGCACTCCATTATCAGATACCAACAAATTCCCGGGCTTCAAGTCCCTATGAACGATAAAATTCCGATGACAGGCCTCTACCCCGCTCAGAATCTGCAGCATCCACCGCTTAATCTCCCCGACACTCAGAGACCCCTTACCGCTCTCCTTCGCCTCACCGATCACAGAGGCCAAGTCGGTCCTGATGAACTCGAGCACCAGCACGGCATCCTCGTCCTCGCGCCAGAAGTACTCGTGCATCGCGACGACGTTGGGGGAAGAGTTCTGTAGGATCTGGAGGGCCTCGATCTCGCGGAAGGCGGACTGGTAGTCGTGGACCTCCTTAAGGGCGACGATGAGGCCGTCAGAAAGGCGGCGCCCACGGTAGACATCTGAGTAGGCGCCTGCGCCCACTTGCTCCAGGATCTGGTACTTGGCGATAATCTCTTGACGGGTGTGGATGCTCCAGCTCTTGGGCGGGTCCGGGTCCATCGGTTTCTGAACAGGTGGAGGATTTCGAAGACGGTGCTGGCGTGGCGTCGATGTCTTGGTTGGAACCGATGGGGGGTGGTGGCGCTGGCGGCGAAGGCTAACATAAGCAGGTCTGTGATATATAAAGGACTGGCCCTAATCCCATTTACCTTCTTCTAATTTACTCTATTTTTGCTGTTTTACCTTTTCACTTGGAAGGTTATAAAAAAAAAAAAATCATTCAGGGGAAATTTTAAGTTTTTGGTATTTTCTGTGAGAATTTAGAGAAATTTCCAAACAATTTCTCTGGAAATTTGGTTGTTTTTCTCATAAAAAATATTTGCGATAATTTTTCTTTTTTGAAGAGAGGCTTTTCCTTCATAAATTCATTAAAAAAATTTTGAATTTCCGGTGTGTTTTACAGATCAGCAGCGAACTTCTATCTTTTACATATATATATATATACATATACTTAAGTAAATTTGTTTAGAGGATTAGGTTAAGTGATATTTTCTTGAATCATTAAACTAAAATTGAGATTAACAGATAATATATGAGTAAGTATATTCTTTTCATGTGGAATCTAAAAATATTCTTAACATTTTATGAAATAAAATCAAACAAAACATCTACATATTCCAGCGATTTTGTTCTATTACATTTTATCATCTCAGTTAGTTCAAAGACAAAAAGAGAAAAAAATAAATCTCTTCCATTGACCAATGTTGACTATATTGATTACAAGTAGAAGAAGAGCAGAGGCTTTTGCTTGGGCAGAGGAGGAGGAGGTCTACCGTTTCTAGTGCCGAGTCAAAATACAATGTCCCCTATAGAAAGCATCTATACATGCAACAACTAATTGGCCAAGTTTCCAAGGGAACATCAAAGAAGATCATAATAGTATCATTAATTAGATGCTTAATGCATTCTTTGAATTGCTAATTTGTGCAAATTATCATTATGTTTTTCCTTGACAAATAATATGCTACAAATTATGGCCAAGAGTCAAACTATACTCCCTGAATTTTCTTTCTACCATTCCTAGAAATTTGAAAATGTTGAGCTTCTTTTTATTACTTTCGATCCATATCAAACAATAGAGAGTAAGAGCAATCTTCATCCCATACATACAGTAAAAATTATATGTAACATTTTCAAATAGCCACTGTAAAGTCGTGCAATAGAACGCTATCTATTGAAACGTCTGTATAACTCATATAGTCAGGACTCACTTGCTCTAAATGGAAAGAGACATACCTACGTTGGTTATCGGCAATATCCTTAAACTAGTATACGAATATCGGGTTTCATTGATAATTTCTCGTAATCACTTATCTTCACAGCTTTCAGCATTTTTGGGCACAGAGGAGACAGCAGTAGGCGAGCAAAACAAACAGCAAGCAGAGTTTCTTTACATTGCAAATAACCGAGAGATTCATCATCAGGAAAGATCACAAGTAGCTTAGCATCAGTACAGGAGAGAATAAATAATTCCCTCTCTAGTTCTCAATCAGCTCACAGCAAGTCGAACTAAGCTCGAAAACTATGTCACTAATTTACCATATCTAGAATGGATAGCAAATTCTCTAAGCCTTCTGACAGTTGGAGCACTGGACTGACCTGCACATCAAAAAGTTGCCACCTTACTTTCACCTTTTCAAATCCAACACCTCAAGCAACACAGCCCCCGCACATGATGCTCCTGCATGAAGATTGATACTTGTCAATAAAACTGAATAAAATATATTGAGCCAATACTATGCATGTTCTCTACCTAACTGGAGTGTAACACCGGTAAAGATTCAAGAGTTTGCTCTGCCATAAAAGTAAATCCAGCTCATAGTATCTTAGCATGCCATTCCATTAGATGAGGAGGAATTGAGAACTTACACGATTGCACATCCTGATCGGCGCTTTTTGTTCCTTGCCACTTCTTTCCTCCTAGGGGGTTGAAGAACAACCTTGATGGCCGTATCAAACACAGCTTTCACATTCTTCACAACATAGAGCATAAGAATCATCATATCTTAGCTTCAATGTAGAATCATATAAACTCAACAGGATACACTTCTTTTCAGTTGTCTTACCTGCTGGGTCTTTGAGCTGCATTCTATATAAGCTGCAGCACCTATCTGCTTCCTTAGCTCCTCTCCCTGCTCATTAACAAAAGGACTATGAGAATCAGCTCCAATTCTTTCTGTTGGTCAATAGCCACCAGATAAAAGATAGAAAATACAGAAACTAGTATCTTGATTTTCTACCTGGGCAGTTGTTATGATATTCGACCCCATATGATCCCCCCTATAGCCTCTTTCCTCACGGAGATCTGCAGAAACAAAAAATAAAAAAGGGGACCGAGAACAATAAATTTAACTTCATGAGAAAGCACAGTAGTTATTCACTGAATAACATATTTGGCAGCTTAAATCTACCTAATTTTGTCCCCACAAGTACGACAGGAACATTTGGAGCAAATCTACGAAGTTCAGGCATCCACTGATGAGAGAAAGAATCAACATTGCGAGTTAGTGATCAACAGTAGTAGATTAGATATAGTGATATGCACATCTAGTTTCAGTAATTGGAGATATTAACTTTTGAAAAGGGGTTACATATATGTATATATTCAAAAAGTTTGATTAGAAATTAATGAGCATGGATATTAGAAGTGAAGTTGATTGTCAATTGGGTGATTTAGATCAATAATACATATGTCTGAAAGAAAGCAATTTTCAGGCCATAATTGGAAGCAAAAGTTAACTACTTTGTCATCCACGAGAAGAAAGATTGCACCTTTATTTTCAACTAAAGAGAACAGGTAAGAAACGAAGCAGGACAATGGAAAGGAAGATAAAGACACAAACAAATAGAAATCAGTACCTTCTTAATGACATTCTCATAGCTTGCTCTGCTAATCAGTGAAAATGCCAATACAAATATGTCTGCTCCTCTGTAACTCAGTGGCCTCAACCTGCTGTAGTCCTCTTGGCCTTCACGAAATCAAGAAGGAAAATCAGAAATAGAGGCACAGAACAATACCCTGACAGAAATTTCCATCAATAAAGCTCAAGACAAGTATGACCCTAGGAATACCTGCTGTGTCCCATAATCCCAAGTTCACGACGCTCCCATCTACAGCAACGTTGGCACTGAAGTTGTCAAAAACCGTCGGTATATAATCCTGTCCACATTGAACAGGCAAAAGCTTAGCTCAAATATCTTTCTATCCCAAGAAAAAAATATTCCCTGAAGCAATGGGACACAAACTGTGAAGGGTCTTGACCGCCGAGGGTTTTCTTTGAGATTTGCAAAACGATAGAGATTCGAAACCGGCGAATCGGAAATCGCATGAGAAAAAACCCCAAAACTTAGCTCACAAGCCCAGTATCACTCAAATAAAACAACCTCAGAGTCGAAGAAATGGGCGTTCATCAAAAAGATTTGTTGGGTCTGCATTTGAAAAAACGGTGAAAATTCAAGATTCAAGAACCCAGTAAAAGGTAGCATCCACCATTTGTAGACACAATGTAAGTGTGCAGAAATAGCTCAAGAAAAAATGGAGGAACAAAATGGGGAAAGGCATACATACAGTCGGGAACTTGTTGCTGGTATAACAAATGAGCATGCAAGTCTTCCCCACAGCCCCATCTCCCACAGTGACACATTTGATGAACTTTGGAGAACTCATCCTCCCCCTACAGAATCAAATCTTTTTTTCCTCCTCCAACTCTCAAGGCACAGCAGCAACAGCACAAAAGGGAAATCTTTCCCAAGAAATGCAAGAAGCTTTTAAGAGGAAAAGCTTGTGAGCAGGAGTGGAAGGGAAGGAATCACACACGGCACAGTACAAGGATTTTAATGAAGGGTGGGAGACAGACAAGGAAGACGCTGTGCCTTGTGGTTTTCAAAGGAAGTAACAAAAACAACAGAAAAATCAAAGGAAAGAACAAATTAATAAGTAAAAGTTAGGGGGAGTGTGAGAATATTCAAGGGAACCTGCACTTTTTTTTCAGCTTATATTTTAAATTTTAATGAATTTTTATTAATTTATATTTAAATAGTTGCAGTTTAAATTTTTCTAACCACAAATATTTATAATTATAAACTTTAAATTCAATAATTTATTTAAGAAAAAAAATCATAATACATGAGCTACCTCGTATTGATCAGCACACTTTTTTTTTGTGGAGTTCCTCTCCGCAAAATTCAAACTGAACCAACTTTTTTTGAATTTACATTGTGATTTCTGGGTCCCATTCTCAAACGGGCAGCTTCCTCCATTAGCATGTGGCCCCCTCTCCCAAGTAGAAGTACGAAACATTGAACAACATTGCTACCCTCAAGCTGTAGCAGTAATTAAGAATTTACGGAGAGATATCACAACCCCAAGTCGATTACTAATTTTAAATCCATTTATGTAGGACTAGGGACTCGAATCAAACTGATTTTTTTCAACTAGTACATGTCCAGCTCGTCCTTATCCTTGGAGCGATCGACACTGAGAGCCTCCGTAGCAGATCGGTTTCTCTTCAACAAGCGTGTGAGGGTAGTGCTGTTGCGTCAAAATTGATCAGAGAATCAATCCAACTGTTTAATATTAAAAAAAAGGAACCATTATGGTCGATAAAACATGCACATTTAGGGAGTAAAAAACTGTTTTTTTTCCCTAATAAATTGCTCGTGTATATTAAAAAAATATATTAAGTAGTCTATTTGACTTGACTGAACAGGAACGCGACATTGGCAGAAGAGAACCGGGGTAAGAAGACGCAAAACGTCATGGGGCAGTGTTTAGCCCTGTCTCGGTAACGCCGCGTGTCAGAATAATCGGGACAATTTAACACTGTAACTGTATCAGTCGCAGATGCACAGATAGATGTTCCGCTGCACAATTTGTTAATTTTAATAATTAATTAATTAGTGGCGTTAATTTGTCTCAACCTGTTAGGTTTTTCCCTGCTGAATGTCTCACGTGACCTTTTCAAGAACTATTGGAGG
>CXYZ01012187.1:1020343-1049562 GCA_900006705.1 Sonneratia caseolaris
GTTCCTCTCCGCAAAATTCAAACTGAACCAACTTTTTTTGAATTTACATTGTGATTTCTGGGTCCCATTCTCAAACGGGCAGCTTCCTCCATTGGCATGTGGCCCCCTCTCCCAAGTAGAAGTACGAAACATTGAACAACATTGCTAACCTCAAGCTTTAGCAGTAATTAAGAATTTACGGAGAGATATCACAACCCCTAATGGATTACTAATTTTAAATCCATTTATGTAGGATAGGGACTCGAATCAAACTGATTTTTTTCAACTAGTACATGTCCAGCTCGTCCTTATCCTTGGAGCGATCGACACTGAGAGCCACCGTAGCAGATCGGTTTCTCTTCAACAAGCGTGTGAGGGTAGTGCTGTTGCGTCAAAATCATTAATTTATTTTACTTATATTTGGTTATGTGATACTTTTATCTTTAAATTTTGGATGACTTATTTATTTTATTTTACTAAATTTATATTTAAAATTTTATATTAAACCTATAGTTAATATGATAGTTATATTAATAATTTTTATTATAAATCCGTGTCAAGTATATAGTATTATGTTCATTTATTAAATGTTATAATATTAATATTATTTATTAAATATATGGTCCAATCTATTGAACTAATTGTCCAACTCATGAACTCATGCCTCAAATCGATTCCTGATTCGAGTTGATTTTAAAAACATGAATATAAAATGAGATAATATAAACGAAAAATGAATAAGTGAATACGAAAAATTTTACCGTGAAAATCAAATATACAATCACTTAGTTACTTATTACACCAATAATATTACCACTTTACCAAACTCACTTTCCAATCAATCTTAATAATTACTTAAGTTTGAAGGTGATGTATGCTACTTGGATCTTATCAAGTTACCCCTATCCGGCATTTTTTGTGCATTTTTACCACTTATGTTCTTCACTATATGACATATTATACTCATTATGCAAAAAAGCCATCATGTTTAGATGAAATAAACCAATGGACCCTTGATATGTGTGTGTATATATATATATATATATTAGTTACTGTACACTACGAGATGTTAAATTTTCCTTTTTAATATATATGATTATTTATTGTTTGATATGATGTTAATCGGTGCACCTTCCATGCATAATGTCGCATTGCCCCCCATTGACACACGTGCACGAGCAGCGGCTGCAATGATAAATTTAACTTCGATGGGATAATTGTTGATTTGTGGAAATCAGATGGGGGCCCACATTGCCGACCAGACCCGATCCTCCACGTGCCATTACGACAAAAATTTCCATGTACTCCTCAGAATATATGTCATCACTTGTCCAGTTCCCGCTTTGTCATTGCAGCTCACAATTTTTTTTTCAAACATCGCCGCTTAATTGATAACAAATATTTGATAAAATTAAGAGATTTAAAATTTAAAATTTTAATTATGATAAAATTTAAGTATGCTGTAATATTTACTTTGTTCTATAATGGAATACGGAGGAAACTGAGGAAATTGCTGAAGGGTCGGTGTCTGATTTCGAATGGAGATTTAAATGTGTTGGGCCAGTTTATTGCCATATAACACCTCCCTATCGTCAAGGAAGTTACAGTGCAGACGGAGTTCACATTCCATGACCAGTTCTATGGCTAAAATACTTCAAGCATCCACTATGGTTTCTATCATCAACCGCAGTCCAAGTCAGGTCAACCATGCGTCCTCCTGTCATGGAGGAAAATGGTGGATCGGACTCCACCGACTCGGACCCAGGGATGGAGAAAGCCAAAACATAACGACTGCTTCAATTTTTAAAAGCACTGCCATTCGTCTTCCGGGATTCCAATTGCATTTTGCTGGTTGGCGCTTCTCACAAAATAAAGGAGTCGTGCCAAGATTATCTTCTCCGAGATTGCCGTGTTGGATGGTTTTGCTACTCGGGCATTTGAACAGCCGGCGGTGCTATCAACACTAATGGTAATGGCAAGGCCCAGTTGGCAGGACGGTCCCAGAAGCCCATTCGTCTACTCCGCGGTGGGAATGAGAAATCCTTGCGTTCAGTTGCTTGCCACCGCGCCAGGCAGTGATTGACAACATTGGACAAATCCGTTTAGGATGCCAGGCCGAGCACAGAGAAGAGAACTGCAGGGGCTCCGGCAGCTGGTTGGGTTACAACGGCTGCTGCAAGAAGGGGATCTCCGCGTTGGTTCTTGACGAATTTGCTGTGAATTTCATCAGACATGACAAACTAATGGATGGGAGAGACGAAGAAGGCAGCTAAACGTTACTGGGAAGCGAATCATGGCTCCAGGATATTAAGTTGCACGATTTGAAGAGGGGAAGGTAGTGTTGGAAGTGTTGGACTGGGGAGTTCCTTCAGATTCGAGTCTCGAGGTTCTATCTATCTCAGAGTTGTCAACACTGCGTCAAGGGTACCGTCAGCGTTTTCCTGGCTAAGATACACTGACTTTGTCGCATCGCAGCCCAGGCTTTTATCAGTATTCCCTGCATCACAGATGGATGGATGTTAAGGTAAAAATATTTTACTACTGAGAAGATGATAAGCATCCTCTTTCCATAAAATGGACACCTAGTTGAACGCCTGAAGGTGGCCTCGCATGGTGATCACGGATCATGTAACACCATGCAACCTCTGTTCAACGGCCTCGACACATGCATGATACAAAATTGCTCCTGGAAAACAGCCCCTTTTCGTTCCATGGTCCCTTTTGACCTAACGAGGATTTTGACAGCGCCAACCACACGACTTTGGTCTATTTATTCGTTGCATTTCTCAATCAACCAAAGGCTCATACTCATCATAAGCATCATGGTCGACCCAAACATTGCATTTNGCAAAGGCTCATACTCACCATAATAAGCATCATGGTCGACCCAAACATTGCATTTCTGATAATCAAATATAGAGCATTTGGTTTTAGCTTGATAGTGACCGGGAGCACATATTTTTCATGAGATCTTTTCTCCCATCTCAATGAAAGATGTATTGAACAAAGTCGAAAGTTAGCATAAGACAATTAGAGATCAAATGTAACGGAGAGGGATGTAAAGAACACAAAAATTCAACTTTGAGAAGGTGAAAGCCCTTTGCCCTTTAGTCAGTCAGTCAATCAATCCTGGCCTGGAAAAATGAATAGGAGACTCGCCAAAAGAATATGACACAGCAACACGAGTTAACAGTAACCCCTCTCCAAAATAAGGAAAAAAGAATAATAAAAAGGGAGAATAAATCATAAGAGAACTCTGAATCGTCAAAGCGTAGCATTTCACAAAGAAGCTTCGATCCTCGGTTCAAAAGAGAAGGCCGATGAGAACTCCAGATCGACGCCATTCACCCTGCACTGTGGCAGTTCGACCCACTCGTCGGCTGCAAGATCATATAGGATGTACCGGAAAACATCCCCTGAGTTCAGGCAAATCACCACACGGTCATTGGACCCGACACAGTTGATGTCCATCTTCTTGCCGTAGAACTCGTGGGACATCGACGGCGGCATAGCAGCAATCTGCACCCACGATCGGCTCTCGTCATCGAACCTCCAGATCCTGAGGCTTGCCGTCTCAAGGAATTCGGACAGGACGGCGACCGCTAGCTCGCCCCGACACTCCATCACGTCGATGGAGTACTCCGAGTAGAAGGGCAACAGCCTCGGGTACTCGAAGAATGACCTCCGAGCCATGTCGCAGCCAACAACTGTCCCTGAGGAGCTGAGGAAATAGACCATATCGGCTCCATCTCTGGTGATTAGTAAGGATGAGTACTGCTTCGAGGGACTCCGGAGCATGTCAGTGGCCACTACGTTGCCCGCCCTGCTGAGGAAGTACACCGACTCGGACTCGTTGTTCATCTCCAGGAAATCGGTGTCATAATCAGAATCTGAGCTGCCCGAGATTCGACTGAGGGCAACATCTGCTCCCCAGGCATTGAGTCTGGAGTCGAAGACTTTGAAGAAGAGTCTCGAGAATTCGCCGTGGACTACGATGAGCTCAAACGAGCGATCCGGCTTGGGCGTTGAGCGCATCACAATGGCGTGGAGGGCCCAGGTCTCACATGGCAGGCTGAGGCGGGGGATATCGCGCACCGAGCCCGTCAAGGGGTTGCACACTGTGAATTCGCCGTCAAGCGCTCCGCGGTAGCACACGAGCCCGACCGAGGAGGCGACGGGGATCGAGTCGGGCTTCCTGCGTAGGAGAGGCGGGCGGTTCAGCTGCTTCCAGTTCCGCTCAACCGAATCGAAGACCATGGATTTGTCGGGCTGGGCCACTGAGCTTACCATGAGGAACCAGGGATCGCGAGCCGGGATGTCGGAGCAGGCGAGCTTGAAACTCGCGGAGCTGGAGATGGACTTCCATCGCTTGCAGACGGAGGTGAGCCTGAAGAAAGTGGAGGTGGGGAGCCGCGAGAGGACCGTCTCGAGGAGGTCCTGATTGAGTACATCCAAGCTCAGGGCTCTAAGATCTTCCTCTGCTCCTTGTTCTTCTAGCTTTCTTTTTCGGGTTAATCCCGACACCAGGGAATCACCTTCCTCCATCGTCATTGATGATCACGAATTCGGACTAACCGTAACGAGATAAAAGATGGAAAATGTAAGCACAGCCCAATTTCACTTGGATTTTACAGAAAGCAGAGAGATTGAAAGCTGAAGAAGAAGAGCCCGGGAAGAAAGTTTAGTGGGAAAAGATATCCAAAGAGGAGATCTTTACCAAATACAGCTGAGTCGACAGCACTCGAGAGTGGAGACCGAGGCAGAGCCGATGAATGTGGGCTGACGAGTAACTCTGCCGTGCGATGGACTTTGGGTTTATAAAGAAGAGCGAAGAGAGAGAGAACGGGTGGCCGAGACTGAGACAGCAACCCAACAAAAGGCAAAGTGAAGCGAGGGGAAGAGGGAATAAGGGAGGGAGGAAGAAGCTTCCCGGAATGCTCGCTTCTCTCTCCCTCTCTCTCTCTCTCGCTCTTGCTGTTGAGGCGTTGACACTGCGGAGAGTGGGATGCGACTTGTGCGAGTTCAACGATTCTGCGCCAAAATAAAAGCGGGGGTGATGGTATTGTTACCACTAAACAGATTTTATTCATTGGTTTGGAAAAATGGACGAAAACCATCTTCCTGCCTTAAAAGGGGGATTAGTCCATTGATTTGGAAATTTTTTTTAAAAAAAATAAAGCATATTATTACAAAAGGGGGAATTAGCCTCAATCAGTGAGCCGGATACAATTCGAAAAAGGAAAGCAAAAGAAGGAAACAAGATTAGAAAGAATCAAGATCATATATATAGCTTCTAAGGGACTCAACTCTACATGCACTTAAATAAGTCAACTCCAATATAACCGCACGAGGATGTGTGTCTGTATGTGTCAAGTGAAATATGTGTCTGGACACGTAGAGCTTCTGCTTGCTTAGGATTCGAGTTAGCTTGTAGACCAGACCAGATGGCAAAAAATACCAGAAAGACCCAAAGCTAAAGTCTGTCAATATGGCATTTCTTTTGTGGGGGGGGGAGGGACATGGTGTGCACTTTAGTCTGAATAAAAAAGAGAGAGAGAGAGAGAGAGAGGGAAAANAGGAGGGACATGGTGTGCACTTTAGTCTGAAATAATAAAAAAAAAGAGAGAGAGAGAGGGAAAAGTAGAGAGGAAACAGTCAGCCCGTGCTCTGCTCGGGTCAGCCCTGTTGGAATATAATAATTGCGAATAATTATGAAAGAAAAAAAAATCAGAAATGAGATAAAAAAAAGTGAGAGAGAGAGAAAGCAGGACGACGAATCGGCCTAGGTCTTTGACAATGGGTTTGGATATCGCACGTGCGGCCGTCTGTGCGAGGCCCTGAGTCTCCTCCACAGCCAGAAGCAATTCATGCACATCTTTCGGTCGTGCTTGTAGATTTTATGCACCACCAGCCCGAGTCAAGCCTGTGACGACGATCTTATATGCAAAGATCTTGCATACGATCGTTTTCCCGAGAACCATCGTCATTGGCCTTGACCATCCCGAAATCTAATTACCCNACGACGAATCGGCCTAGGTCTTTGACAATGGGTTTGGATATCGCACGTGCGGCCGTCTGTGCGAGGCCCTGAGTCTCCTCCACAGCCAGAAGCAATTCATGCACATCTTTCGGTCGTGCTTGTAGATTTTATGCACCACCAGCCCGAGTCAAGCCTGTGACGACGATCTTATATGCAAAGATCTTGCATACGATCGTTTTCCCGAGAACCATCGTCATTGGCCTTGACCATCCCGAAATCTAATTACCCAGTTGGGTTATTAGGTCTAAACTTACATGCAATCCTAGGTCACGATACGATTCTGTAGTTCCTAATAACGTTCAATAGATCTGGATTATTCTAAGGTATGAATAGGAAAAGAAAAACTCATAATCAAATGAGAAAACATGTGAAATCTTATTAATCAGGCCATGATGGTGGATATTGGATGCACCACACAAAGAATACTCAAAGGGTAAGATCCGAACCCATATTTCGTCCTCCTTTTGTAGGCAAACAACGTGTAAAACTTAATTGTAAAAAGGGTTTTGTGGGGAAAGAAGAAGTTGAAAAGGTGGGCGCGTAATTTAGGGGGAGTTAGGGCTTTGGTGGGTTCGATGCTGTTCTGACCTTTAGAAAGCAAAAGGAGAGAAAATGCTCATTGACAGGTATGCGTGCCCTAACTTTTGCATCGAGCCATTGCCTCGTTGAGGAATCTCACCGCTCTCCCTCTCTCTGATTGCTTTTTCATGGGTCTCCAGCTGGTGTGCTTAAAGTCAAAATGGCCCCCCATAATCCGCAGGTCAGTTTGGTTACTAGCTACAGAAACGCATATGTTGAGGAAGGCGCATCAGCAGTACATAAAATTAGAGGCCTTCAAGGTTCTGCTCGGTTCGAAAAATCAAATCCGAACATCGCTGGTAAAATCCGCCGAGCACCTAATGATTTGGTGAGAGCTCCCAAGTCCCAGTGCTACGCTACGCACTTGCAGTAAATGGAATGGAATGGACCCAAGACAGGGGAGGGAACTCCTGCTCAAGAAGATTAGCTGCAAACAAGAAGACGACGGCTAAAACCCTCGGTTCCTGTTTGAAGAAGTTGAGGTAGCTGTTGGATTATGACAGCACACTGGATCACCGGGTCAAATAGATTTAATTTTCAATTTTCCGAATATCCTTTCGGAGATTGTAAGAAACGATCAAGTTTCAAATATGCTTTTTTTTTCCCGTAATTCAAATCAGCCCTCCTTCCCTGACTATATTAGCTCCACTTTCGACATCTTGGCCCCGAAATTTGTGGGATCAGCTTGCTCTCCAGGCAGTTTTGGACATAGCAGCTTAGTTACAAGCTTGCACAAGGTCATAGCAGAGGCACCAGCAAGCGCGGATTGAGTGGCATTGTCAGTAAAAGTCAATCAAATTTGGAAGCCAACGCGGGACCATAGCCAATATTATGTCTCATCTATACTCTCGCGATGCATTCAAAGGCCCTTCAAACATCGTCCGACCCCTACTTTCTGGAATTAAGGCTTTGTTTTTTTTTTTCTAGTGAATTACCTAGCTAAAATGCCAATTTAAAAGCTCATCAAAGAGAAGTAAGACTGTTCAAGGAAATTAATCAGAAATCGTTCCACCCTTTTCAAACCCTAGATAGAGAGATTCAACACGAAATTAAACTTCAAAGAACTATGATATACGGCATCATGAGCAATCAGCCTTTGAGGATTGCTTTTAACAGAGTGACGGCTCATGATGTTATATCAATCTTTCATGAAGTTTATGTGCTCCCGCTTTCTTCTTTGATCCACCAGGGACATTGGACTTATCGGAATCCCCCACCAAATGCAGAAGCCCAGTAGTCTGCCCCATTATTGCTTCCCACTTGCAGCGTACACGAGACGGGCACGAGGCACAGCCCCCGGCTCCTCAGATCCCTCACCGGTTCATCGGAGGCATCCTAGCAACAGTAACATATATCAGTTACGCGAGGGAACTGATCCTTTTAATTCGTGACAATTTCAAGTAGTTTTGACGCATTCAAGATGAAGCAAAGAAAAAGGCCTACCAGCACTGGAGCTCCCAGTTTCCTCTTCATGCGGTTCCCGTTCAATAACTAATCATGTGAGGGAGAACTTGATTATTTTTCTGTATACCTCCCTAATATTTGAAATTTAATGAATACGAGTAATTCATTTTTGAATCAACATTGGCTCTTTAAGGGAAAATTTTCCTATAAATAATGGATTCAAATCATTTGTATAAACTCAACCTCCAAAACCTAAGAATTAAGGAAGGAAAATATCGAGCCCCCTAAATAAATCTAGTTTGGTAGGCTTCATTTTTATTTTCGTAGGTCTCGAAGGAGCCAAAGAGACCAGACTTAGAAGATAATATAAGGAAATAAATGAATACCCAAATATTTATCAGAAAGAAATAAATAAATAACTTCTTAATTTTAGTTAAAAAGGGTAATCGATATGTCAAACACATTTGATTTGACACGGCTTTATTTTAATTTTAGACATTTCTGATATGTCATATAATACCTGACCAGGATCTTCGGGGAAAATACAGCTCCTCTCTCCTCCAACCTAAAAGAAAAATATATGTGGCTGTCTCCGATCAATGAATAATTAAATAAAAAAATATTAATTAACCAATAACAATTGTATTTTTTTAAATCGATCCATTTACAAAAATGCATGAAGTATCGATTTAACCTTGTAGTTTCTTTTAGTACGGTCGGCGGGTTTTAGTATACAGGTCGTGTGATTAATTCTGTACGAAATTTGTTGAAATTAGCAGTTTCTTTGCCACTGTTACATTCGATAGGTCAGAAATTTCAATCTGGTGATAATAAATAATTTAATTACTCCGGAGTTCAGCAGAGTAGTAAAAAAGATTGAAATTGATTAAATCTTGTCTCTTTTCTTTTTTACCTTTTCTTTATCATGTATATTTGCACATATAGAATGTATAGATCCTTACAGAGTTAGGGTGCCTCATAGTTCCCGATGCGTTTCCCAGGTATGGATGACTGAGTGCCTGCGAATTAAGCGAACAGAAAAGGGAGAGTACTTTTAGAAACCCAACAAAGACCAGAGAATGTCCGACCACTCTCATCGAATTGAGGTTGTCTTAATTATTTAGATCGCGGACGAAAGAAAAAGATCACCTCAATTTGGTTATGGAGAAATCTGATGTAGCCAATGGCCTCTAACAAGACTGAAGCGGTGTCAGTCTGCAAAAGAAAGAAAAACATCGAGGCTCCTTCTCATTCAGGGGGAAAAGGAAGATCAAAAGAACTTCTGAAAGGAGAACCGACTAGAGAAAAGTGGGTTATCAGTAAAAAGAAAGCTTGTTAGTCCTGCATGATTCCTCCGTACCTTTAGTATTGAAAATCATATAGCTGCAGCAAAGTATTGCGAGGATGTTGTACCAGAAACCATAAACTAATACAGGGATTGATTCATGGATTTATTATAATAAAATATCGTAAATTTAGAAGGCAATAAGGAAGAGAAATGGGAAATGGGAAATTGAGCAATGAGCCGTAACTTTTAGTTTTCGAAGAAATCAGAAATAAAATCAATACTTTAACATAGATTCATCATTCATATATTTTTAAGTGACATGAGAGATCAACGGGTCATGATGTTGTAGGGGAAGAAGGGTAACATTCGGGTATAATGTTACTGTACAAACTCATTTCTCAACCTTGATTACGTTTTATTATTTACAAGCTAGCTATTATATGTAGTGACTAAACCTAGAATCAATTGTATCCAGTTGTAATTGCTTTTTGATCTCTTCTGGGTTGATCAAGGAATGCATGAGAATCAATGTTCAAATACTTCAATCCTTGCCTGGAGCTCTGTATTTGTCAGGTTCCTTACATTGAACGGTAACTAATAAATTGTCTCTGAAAGTTAATAATGACCGCTTTAGTTAAAGTATACTGTACCTTTCCGAAGGGTGAAACAAGCTGGTGTAAGGCTGAGATTCTATCCCCAAGTTTCTCCTTCCTCACCTGCTTTCAGATTTCAAGACAAATTATTTACAAGGGGAAGTCATAAAAGTATCGTGAGTGTAAGTTGGATATGATTGACCATGCCGAAATATAAGATTGTTTTTTGCTTTTCTTAAACCAAATTTGCATGCAAAGGAGCTGTTTTCCCTGGCAAACACGGTTGAAATTTAGATAAATTCAAGATATGATCTGCTATTGCATAAATGGACATATATATAATATGAAGTATAATAGATGTATAATTCTTATGTATTTGTGTGTGTTTCTTTATATGAGATGGGGTGAGAGAGAGAGAGAGAGAGAGAGAGAGAGAGAGAGAGAGAGAGAGAGAGAGAGCTGAGTATATTTACCTTTAAGGAAGATTGAGATGAGGAAGGCTGAAGTTTAGCTTTCTTTGGAGCTCCATCAGTGGCATTGCTGTTACACTTGAGAAGAAGAAACAACAAAGAATAACTTGAGAATCTAGGTTTAGATCAGCAAGTGTACTCCACACACAGCATGCGCACAGACACACAAGGGGTGTTCAATCGAAATGATCTCAATACCTAAAAAAGGAATGGATTTTTTTCACATACTACGTACTGAAATATTTCTAGCATGTTTTTACGGACCCTGATTGACGATGCTAATCACATCCATGTTACCTCGGAAGATTGGTCAGGAGGTCGGAACCTCCCACCGCTCTTTTTGCTCGAGAAGTTGAGCACGCCTGTGCTCAGACTCGTCACACACGATCTTGGCGACGAGGCAGATACAGCAGGAGCCCAGCCAGTGGATATCATGGTGCTACTGTGGTAGTTATCACCGGTAGTTCCGTGGCCATAGACATAGCTGCTGGCTGAATCTTCTTGCTTCACATCAGTCGAAGAGTTGGGAGAGTTATTTACTAATACTTGTTCCTCCCAATTCTCTAACTTATTAACTTGGAAATTGTTGTTCATGGCACTCTTGTCAGCTTCACCACCGGCCAATTCACCCCTGTTATGATGGTGACATCTATAAGAGTTAACCTCTACTAAACTCATACGCTGTACACATAGAAGTAGCTTTTGAGTACTACACGAGTTAACATGCATAGTAACGAACCTCGATGAGATATCATGCAATACATATACACACAGGCGATTCTATGCCTGCCTGAGTTCTATTATTTGCGTAATCATAGGAAGAAAAAAAAGCACACTCACGGGTGTATATAGAGGAGGAGAGTTACATGATCATTAGTTGGCTCAGAGATTCGGGGAACTCTTGGTTATCGTTCCATGCTGGCTGTAAAGGAAGCGAAGACGTGGTAGAATAGTATGGCTGGCTGGAGAAGATATATGAATTAGCAGTCGCCATGAAAGGAGAGGACTGGGGAGTAGCAAGTGGACGCATCTCGTTGATGTCCAATGGCCAGTTAGGGTTTCCTCCTGCCATTAACGGTGAGCACTGCAACTGCAAGACTCCTCTATTCATCTCCTCTTCAGCTTCTCCTGGAAAACGGTATGGGTATATGACTCGATGATAATGATCTCTTCGCAAGGGCGGAAAAACAGCTTTGAGATCTCTCTTCAAACTACAAAAACCCTCGTTTGTCTATTTCATGCAAGCTTAACCTTCACTTTCCTTCTTTTTTACCCTCTCTTTTTCCACTCCCTGAGTAGGCTGCTTGAAGAATCTTTCGCAGAGGGTATTCCCAGACCTTGATTGAGTGTGAGAGGGTTTGAATAACTGAGTTTTGAGAACCTTTCTCTCTCTCTCTCTCTCTCTCTCTCTGTGCAGCTTTCCTTTTTTCTCTCTTCCCTCTCTTTTATGTCTTTCACTTTCTTTCTCCCGTTGCTTTTTCTTTGCTTTTGCTTTGTCTCAAAGTTGACAGGGAAAGGTGGTGTTGCCATTCTCTCCTTTTATCATGAAAAGGAAATTAATTAATTATACATTGTAATTGGGATATGCTATTCTCACCTTCCAGTGCTAGATTGTTCTATGCACCCCATCGATCCCCGCTTGTGGAGATTAAGTAACCAGGTACCTCAAACTTGCTGGGGGATTCCATTGTTTTTCCTTTCACCTTAGCTTAGCTTCTTAACCTTTGGTATGCTGTTACTTTTCCATAAACGATCAGTCAATGAAAAGGATTCAGACAACATATTTTCTCTTTACTTACCAAGTTCTCTAGTATCATGTATATATACATATACATATATATATGAAATTTCATCTAACTGCACGTGAATAAGTACCGTATTATAAGAGGTAAATTCAGACATGCTTTTTTGCTTCTAGTCTTTTTGGGCATATGAGACATGTAGCTGTATATTACCATAGGTAATTTTCTAACGTCTCCCTCAACTTCATAACTATATCTTATACACAAAAGAGATTTATAAGTGAATTTTCTTCATTGTTGATTTTGCGTGATGCAGAAGAAATACATGCGAGTACCGAACTAATTAATTATTCTTCGCAGATTTAGCTACCAACCGTCCAAATGCGACAATGATGACACAGTCGAAACAAAACTAATTAGGGATGCTCCTATTATAATCATGGACCGGTTGAAAGTTCTAAGTTTGTTCTCACTTGGTTTGTCATGTTCGAACAAGCACGAAGAGGAATGAATGTAATTGTTCTGTATTGTACAGCCCTATGCGTTTGGTGCTTTGTTGCCATAACTGTATGAACAGATAGAGGTGTTTTTTGTTGAACAGAAGAGAGAATATGACCCGCGAGGGAGAAAGCCCCCTCTTTTCGAAAAGGTCAAAATCTAGGTTAGATGAAAAGAAGGGTTTGGATCAACATAGGCTGGGCAAATAATTTAATACCCCTTCAAATTTTGAGTTTCAAATGTTGAAAGTAGAAGAGATCTCCGATTAAATTTTTTATTTTTTATTGAATAAATATAGTTTAATGTGAATTAGTCAGGTTTCATTAAAGTTTCAGATAATATATCGTGTGCACTAAAGAGGAAGGCTTTAGAATCTTCTTTCTTTTAATTAATGATATAATTAAGATTATTTCACGTTTTAATGGACTGATAAAGTCTAGCAATAAATCGTTTGGAACTTGAAAGATTTTTAAATACCAGAAGCACAGGGAAAACTTAATGACACATGTCGAAACATGCTTTTGGAGAACAATCTGTTTATGGTCTATTTTGCATTGTCAATTAATCAGTCTTAAATACTAAATCTGTTTATATTCATTAATGTATTTAATTAACAAACTCATTTTTTTTTTCATATACAACATGTTCTTACTGAAGGGCATGTATCCAATGAAATTCATTCAGACATTACATTGAGTAGACATGTATGGCAGCATAATCCGAGGGTTTCATCAATTTCTCATATGTTATGATTGTTAGGGAGAAATGAGATGAAATGAATTAAATAGGGTAAAATGATATAAATAGGAGAGACAATCTTGTGATTTCTATGGTAATTTAAAAATTCCGATGGACGGAATGAAGTTAAAAAAAAAATAGTTGAATGAACACTCTTAATTTAAAAGAAGGAATGCCCGTTCTACCGTGTTAATGAGGAAATCGATCAAATGGGATGTACAAGAATACTAGTCTTTAAAAGTGTAATTAATAAAAAAAAAACATAGAGAAATTCACTCTTTCAATCTTATTTCATTTGATTCCACCAATTCCTTCGTACCAAACATAGCGATTGAGATGTAGAAAAACAAAAACATAAAAATGCATGCATGCTTTTATCGTTGTTTAAGGTTGCATGCCATCTCAAACATTCTCCATCGAGGCGCATTTTAGTGCCTGCAGTAGTGACAAGAATGCCTCAAATCTCGAGCTTATTTTCAAGCCCAATGAGAATAAATAAATATAGCATCTTCCGGAGGGAATGTTATGGAGAATGGAGATGCAGCATCGGGTATGCGTCGGTCCGTACTTGCATGTGTAATGTTTTGTCTAGGGCACACTGTCTTTGTTAGTAATTAGTGTACCCATAAAGCCAATTTGTATGGTCTTTCTAATTTTATATCCTTGGCTCCCTCCCATGTCTCTGATGAGGAACAGACGTAGAGTTAACTCTTCTGCGTTGTCCTCACCCATTAATCCGATATTCCTCCTCTCTCCTCTCTCCTCTCTTCTCTCTTCTCTCTCAAAGATTATGTTATATAGATTAATCTCAGCAATAACGTTTTGGGTAAAATGTTTGTGGGTATTCTTGGAATAAGAATCACATCTTCATTTTTTTTATCGCTCAACATATCCTATTTATCTCGTATTTAAGATGAGACCCACGTATCGAATTTCTGTTCTCTACTCCGAGCAATCACTCGATGGAATATTAAATTATGTTTGTCTTGTATGATTAAGTATATACTAAGTTATCATGGATCATTAGGTAAATAAGCAGACATTTTTGAAACTTGTGGTGTCGTTTCTTCGGGGTAAGAATATGAGGACCCGAGAAAGGGTGTGTAATTTTTGTTCCATATTGTTCACGCTTTGATTGCCTTGGATCATCGGATTCCCCGTCACATGCTGCTCGAGAAATTAATTACCTTATTAATTAATCGATTAAGTCCATTTCTTTTATGATCCCGAGAAGTTAAATTGTTTTATATTTAGCTAGCTGTATAGCTTAATAGGCGTATTATGTGCTTGATATGGTGCATAGCGCTTTCTCTAAAGGAACCCTAATCTTGTCCTCTTGTTTACTTGCTCTGAACTAATGGACAAACTCCCCATCAAAGGGGGTCAGCATATAGAAGTAGCTAGGTTAATCATGCTTCCTTTAAGAAAGAGAGATCTTTCATAGCTATTCGTAGAATAATAATAATAATAATAATGGAACATTGGCATGATTAATTTGATTAGCCCCGAAAGCATTTGGCCAAGATTTGCTCCTGGCAGCTTACGGTGCTCGAACAGAAATTAAGCTTATGATCTCGTGGACTACTAGCGAAATGTATGTTTATTTTATCTCATTGAGACAGATACTGTATGTATGAGTTGTACCATTATCAAATGTAAGACAACTAATTTCACTTTCAGTTGGGCAGAGAAGACTTGGAGGAGATGACATCTTATTGCTAGATATAGAAAAGCATGACCCCCCGACAGTGAAGAAATTTTCCTACCTAAAAGACCCGAAGGAGACCACACATATATATATATATCTCTCTCTCTCTCTCTCTCTCTCTCTCTCTCTCTCTCTCCCTCAGAACCGTCCATTTTATTTGTTTTGTTTTGTTTAATCAATTAATTAATTAATTTAAAGATAGAAAATAAATGATAGATTTTCTCTCTCTCTCCCTCTCTGTAAGAACATGCTGGATCACTAATACTACGCCACCCACGACATTCCGTTTTATATTTTATTCTTCTAATACTTTGTCTTGTTATACAACACAATAATGGCAAAAACAAATTAAATTATTAATATATCCCACTCTCGTAGTTCTTTCTCCACTCATTACACCTAAATTATTATCAATTAATTGTTTTAAATTCGAGAAAAAAACAGTTATTAGTTCTCGGGCTGTCCTTTTCCATTGCCCCATGTGTCTAAAGCAATTTTCGCCAAAAGGAGAAAAAGTCAAAGAGGATAGAATTATCATTATTATCTTTTTCAAAGTTTAAGCCTAATGGCTAATGTAGCAAGCAAGCAATTCTCGGTTGTCCCTCTAGAAAGTCGGCTACGATTGCTGTAAACAAACAGGAAAGGAATAGGTAAACATTCTTGAATGAGGTTAAGTGTGTCTTTCTATCTATTTATTATATTATTCATCATATATATTTTTCCCATAGTCTATATTTCTTTTTAGGAGAAATTAGGAAATTTTCTTTAATTAGGCTAAAAAAAATTTCTTGATTTTAAATTTTATAAATCGAAAAATATCATAATAAAAAAACTCTATCATTAGTGACTAATTCAAATATAATTACTATCTTGGACCGGGTCAGGCTCTATCGAAGGTATATAAGATCATCAGAAGGCGACAACGGAAAGAAAAAAAGAGTCAAAACTTTAACCAAAAGGGAGAAGGAAGAAGGACCCGTGCTCTGATTTAACACGGACCCATTCAACATGGGGCTATGATAATACCTTCGTGGCCTCACCTAATTCAAATTTATGATATTTGGTTCATTATATTATTGAATTATATTATTAAATTAAATTAAAAATTATTTTTTATAAGATAACGTAAATTATAATATAAAATTATTGTACTCTATAAATATTTAAAACGGTTGAAAAAGTAGCTATTAGTAAAATATTGTGTAAGATTAATATATATGTATACACTAATATCCTCCGCCTCCGCCTCCGCCCCGCCCGCCGCCCCCCCAACAACTCTCTCTACCAACTCCTCCTTCCCCCGCTCTCGCATCAGGGAAAAGGTCAAATGTAGGATTTGATGAGTAAGAAGAGGTGGGATTACCTTTGTAACTGAAATTTTGTCTCTAGTTGTAAAGTAATTATAAGGAAAATATGTGTGGTTTACTAAATTTTTAATTTTTTGGACTAAATAAGAATAATTACCATTCATGTTTTATATTTAAATGATACAAATGAGTGATAAAAGTAATCAAATTCCATAAAGTTGGCACACCAAATGTGAAATTGGCCATTGTTCGGGGTCACGGGCTGAAGTGTCGGACTTTTGCTGTCCAGAGGGTCTGTAGGTGATTCATGTGAGACTTGTAACCCGGTGTTTTTTTGGTATAAATTATCGATATTTAGTTGAATTTTGTCCGGCTGATTAATCTGGATCGTCCCGGATCGGTCCATTTAAGGAGTTAAGAACTTTCCGTCTAGGTAGAATTCGAACTCGAATCCTGCAATTGGGATGATGAGTGCGGAATCATTCGATTACACCCACAATGGGATATATCCCGGTGTTGTTCCATATTGATAGAAACATGTACATATACGCGCGCGCACACACATATACATTGTAANGTCCAGAGGGTCTGTAGGTGATTCATGTGAGGCTTGTAACCCGGTGTTTTTTTTTATTTTTATAAATCATCGATATTTAGTTAAATTTTATCTAGCTGACTAATTCGGATCGTCCTGAATCGGTTCATTTAAGGAGTTAAGAGCTCTCCGTCGTTCCATATTCATAGAAACATGTACATATACGCGCGCGCACACACATATACATTGTAAGGCCTAAATAAAGTTCAAATGTGGGGCCCAATCCTGTAATGATTTCACTCCTCCCCTTTTTTCTCCCCCCTCAAGTTGATAATAACAAAAGCATTATTTTGGCTCCAAAAGGAAACAAAATTAATGTTATTATTATTTTTTATTTTTTGTAAATGAAAATTTGTTGTGAATTATGGTGTCATCGCAACGTCGACCGTGACATCTCCCATCTCCAATACATATATATATATATATATATATTTGTTTTTCAGCTTAAATTATGGGAAATGACGAGCCAATTAGCGATCTCATTTCACTGATTTTGTTCGTTTAGGATCCCATGCCAATTTTATTGATCTAATTTTCCATTTCTTAATTGAAAATAACAATAGCAAAATTTTAAAGAGTGCGTTTCTACTCCTACCTATATGTACATTTACACAATTATAAAAAAAATATACGTACATTTACCAGGCATGCCTTCGTACTCCGACCATAGTGAACCTTTGGCTCGTGCGGTCAATAGGGTGTTGAAGTTGGATATCAAATTGGTCGGGAGTGCACCTTCTTAACGCTTCACAGGTTTTTGTCTAATACGGTAGACGGTGGATAGAATGAAAAACAATTCATATCCATTTTTTTATGAAAAATTAAAAAATTATAGTAAAGGGCATAATTAACAATAAATTCATTGCTAAGCATGCTAGTTTCCAAAAAAAAAACAATTATGACAATCTTAAAAAAAGGTTATGATGTATAATAATTGACATGGAATAGAAAAATAATAATAATTAGTATTTATAACAAGTTATCATATTCTCAAAAGGATAATCATAAAATTTTATATTTTTTTAGTGGGTAGACAATATTTGAATATAAAATATTTAAAATAAGGATTCTTTTTTGTTAATTAATAATATTGATATATATATACACACACATGAGAGAGACGGGTTAGTTTAGAATTCAATACATTATATATTCTTGCAAAGACATCTTAATCTTAACTGTAAAATTTTTACCGTATTACCAGACTATGGGTGAACTATTTTTGTTTTGACCTTGCAATGGAAGACTATGTTGACCTATGAAGAGATTACTCTCACATTCCTGTCCTCGAGTCTTTTTTCTCAATAATTGCAGGACATTGAGTTGACATAATTTTGACATCTTTCTTTTTTCATTTATTCTAAGGTTGCTTGCCAGTCAACATTCGGGGGGCTGAATCGAACGAGGAAAGACAACGGAGGGTGTCCCATTTGATTGACAGAAAAAGACCTATAAAAATAATAGCAATATTAGAAATTACAGTGAAAATCCCGCGGCTTGCCACTGTGGATGAGTTATGATTGCCGTCTAATATGGGTTGGAGCCTGATTGTTCATCGGGGGAGTGAGATTTCCTAACGTGCATTTTCTTACGTGACAGGACTCGGACCCGACCTAAGAAGAGAGGCATCTCCTTTCTCTTGTTTTTATGCTTCCAACTGTGTGGATGAGTTTGAAAATCAACTTAAATGTGAGATGCCAGTTTTGCCTCTCTTGTTTCCACGGTCCACTGCCGACAACGAGGCCCGGCCCAGAAGAAGGCCTTGGTATTAGGATGAAAGAATCTCTGCCAGTTTATATATCATTCGGCAATTTGATCAAACAGTTCACAATTGATATTGTATGCTGATGAAGAGGATCCAACGGTTCACAACTCCTGCTTAGCAGCGATTACACCATACAATTTTCTTGAATTAGAATTATTCTGTTGCGGAGCGGTGTATGGGTCTTCTTTTGCTGTGCACTCTGACTCCTCCTTCCCTGAAGAAATCAAAAGCCAAGTCATCCGAGAAGAAAGGGTTTGGATATAGTGGTCTTACTTCCGATAAGAGATCCAGAATCAGAGACCCCGTTCTAGACCCGTAAGCATAATTTGCAACCGGAAAATTATTGGTGGATCAACGTAACGGGCACTAATCGCAGCAGTCTGATTGCGTGCTCTCTCCAACTTGTAGGTGATAAGGTGATCCCTTCTGGACAAGGGCGTGGTAAAGCATAAGGTTTTGGTGCTTTCCGTAATTTTCCTCAATCAGCTGTGTTCTGTCACGGATAAACTCCTGAGCTGATGGTCTTATTCTGAGAAAGGAGTTCCGAAGCTGACTAATGCCACTGCCATTAATAATTTGGATAACGGAGTCAAACTCCACTATGCCAACACATTTTCCCTTGTCAAGCACTCGCAAGAAAGTGAACCCCACCACGCTTCTGCATCTTCATCATGGTGGCATTGAATAATAATTCATCCCAATCCTCTCCAGACATTGTCTCACATCAAACCCATGCGCTGTCCTGCTCTTTCGGGCAAGGCCACACTCCGCACACGAAAAAGAAACAAAATGATAATGTACGTTCGCATTCAGGTTCGAAAATGCGGGATTTTCGCCGAGGTGGGTTTCCATCTATGTATACGTCCCTTTCCAAACGAACGATTAACAAGATTTATAGGAATAGGAGGGCGATGAGAGAGAAAGGAAGGAAGTTAGCCATGGCCAAGCTGGTAGTTGTTCTGCATCTGCTGACGATCTGATATATATCCCGTGTTGTCTGTTTACCCTCTGATATGAAATTTTTGTCGGGAGCTGAAGCTCTCTGGTCAGGTGCAAATTGAGTGATGATATCGAGCCCCTGTGCTAGGTTCACCGTCTTCTCGGTCCATCTCCGACGAGACGGCCAGTTGCACTCTGGCTTCCCGCCATACGTGCAATTGGCNGCCAGTTGCACTCTGGCTTCCCGCCATACGTGTGCAATTGACAATCGTCCTTGCATGGGAAAATTTCATCAACNCAATCGTCCTTGCATGGGAAAATTTCATCAACGCTGTCACTTTTCCTCTTGGGAATGATGCATGGCGCAGCCCGTACAGATACGCACGCGCGTATTTTCCTACGCAAACAAATGTGCACTTGCCATTATTGGCAACGTGTCAAATTATATCGCATAGACGGCGTGTGGTAATTCTTCCCTTTGAAATAGAAGGAGAACAGGTCTGCAGCAATCAAGACGTAGAACTCGTGACAGTGTTTGGATCGGTCGAGACGATGCATTGCCTCTTACACTTAATGCGAAATGATCAAGTCGGTAGTTAGGGAGGTTTTAAACCTAAAACTGATCTGCCATGTCCAGAAAGGAGTCGTTGCCCCCTTGGTACTAATAGATTGTGTACACCTACTAAAACCCTAAGTGTGATTTCTGACTCTTTACACATATACATATACATACATATATGTATATATATATAACACACCTACATACACACATACATATATATGTATGCACTCTAAAGGAACATAGAGATTAGAGATAAGCCGCCGCGTCCTTTTTGGAACACTGCTCGATGGCGCATTACTGTGCTCTTTTTCGATCTTTTTAAGGTCCCACCAAACAATAAGGCTACAGCTGGATGGGCCCTAGTGTCCTTTCTGGGCCCACATCGAGATTCCACCCCCCCTACCCCCCACCAAACTTCGTCCTGTGCCATCGTGAAAAATCTCCAAGTTCTTGCCAAGCTTGTTTACGGTATCATGATCCTCTGATCCTCATGACAAGGTTGTCTTATATATATAAAAAAAATCATGCAGTTCTGTGTTCTCGATTGTAAAATTGCATTATTCCATCGAGTAAGCTGCATATGCCTCTGCCTCGAGGACCAAAAAAAAAAAAACCACGAACAAGAAGATCCTCTTCGTCACCAAGGATCATGAAATCGAAGGCTGAGCTGATAGAAGTAGTTCTAATGGCCTGTCAGTCAGTTTAATGTCCAAATCAACAGAACCCGTGCGCGCGCGCGCCCACACACACACACAAATATTAATTCCCATAATTAAATTTGAAAGGAAAAAGGACAGACATTGACCAGGAGGATTAATGAGTAAATTAAAACTTAATTAATGAGGTCTGCTCCGTATGAAAATCTTTTGTCGAAGTTAAAAGAAAAAAGGGGGGTTTTTTTACCAGAAATTCGGCTACCTAAATCAGACAATCTGAAAGCGATTCCGGGGGTTTGGTCTGCAGCCCCACCGACATTAACCAGTGAGCATACATCAAAACCCCCCACCCCCCCACGCTGTTTTATCTACAGTAATCAACGACCTTAATCACACCATTTAATTGATCTTCAACAAGTATCATGGATTTAACTTGAAAGAAGACCCTAATTAATTTGATCGGAAAACCCTCACAATCGCATGATCACTCAATTTATTATATTCTAGTTATATAAACACAGGATATACCAATTTTATCTTGACTCTCTATTCGTCATTAAATTTTGTCCGGCTTTTGATTAAAAAAATGTAACCTATAACAATCTTAGCGTATTATTTTTAAGAAGTACGATAAATCAAGGGGTGTCGTACTTAGACGACCCGGCGTTTGGTTGCATGTGATTCACGAGCCCCGGCAGCCACTGATCTTATGACACGTGTAGGGATGCACACATGTCACGGGTCCATTTTAGAAAAGCCGTTCACTTTCGATACGTACGCCGTTTTGTCCCCTAACAACCCGTCCGTCTTGCGTGGACTCCCCTTGAGCCGTGCAAAAGTTAAAATTTTTTTTAAAAAAAAGATGGTGAATATATGTATTTATATATGAAAATAAAAAATTAGCTTATTAATAAAAAATAATTTTTAAGACTTTTTTTTAGGGGTATTTCGGTGAGTGGAATTGATTTTCTCTCCGTCCTTTTTGGAGTAAAATTATTTTTCCTAAAAATATTTTTCTTTTATACAGCCAACGCTGTTTACCTCCTATTCAGGAAAAAAAAAAAGCAGAAAAACACACACACAGAGACACAATTGATTTCATGTACAAAAAAATCCAAACAGATCTTGGAAGCCGGAAACCAACAAAACTACGCCGCGGTGTGGGGGTGGAGGGTTGGGTTGGAGAACTTCGTACCACATACAGTCATGCAGTGAAACTTCACTTTCATCAGAGAAAACATGGCTTCTTCTTCTTCTTCTTCTTCTTTTTTTTCCCCTGTTAATCATCTCTGGCTGCTCAGTTCCTCCTTGGATCCCACCATTTCCCTCCGCCTTTTCTTTCTCCCCAGGGGCATTATGATTTCTTTTTCACTTATCTGATAAATTCAGCTTTCTTTGCAAATTCTCTCACCCTTTTCAGTAGTCCTGCCACCCACCTCCTCCGCCGTCGGCGGGACGATACGTGGCGGAGATGAGTGGAGATGGAGGAGGATGAGAGAGAGAGAGAGAGAGAGAGAGAGAGTGCACGATGAGGATTGAAAATAAGTTTTTTCCTTTGGCTAATGGAAACCACTTGGGCTCTTGAATTGCGATCATTTGATTGCTTGAAAAAAAAAAAAAAGTGGGGCGAGGGGTAAAAATTATTAATCAGAGACAATTATATAAATTGCAAAGGGGTCTGGAGGAAGTAGGGGAAAAGGTGACGGGGAGTGTCTACTTTTTGTGGCTTGTCGGAGTGGTAGCCCACAGCAGCAAGCTTTTAATTTTGCAGGACATTTTAATGTACTACTCCTCAAAATCTGTATCTATACATGTATGTATGTGCATTTCCATATCTATGAAGGGAATATTGGATTTTCTTTCTCATAATCATTCATAGCCTAATCAACTTTGAAGAAAAATTTTGTTAAACTATTCTAACTAATTTNTTCATCTTTTTTCAATATTTATATATTTCCCCGGTAACTTAAAAAATCTTAAATTCATATAAGCCAGATAATCAAGGGAATGCATAAACCTATTATATAATTTTGTTTTTAATCTAAAAATTTCGATAAGATTAGTTATTTTTTGGATCTCCACATGATGTAAACTCTTTTACACATGAACTATGTAAAATGGGCAGAAAATGTTATTCCATGAATGTATATTTTGTTGAATATGTTAGTAAATATTCAACCCTTTCACTTACTCATGTAGTTAACCCGCCCAGCATTATGGATTAAAGAAAGGTAAATGAATTTTGAGAAAAATATAAATTTTTTATTATATGAGAAAGATATAAATTAAAAGGGTTTGATAAATTTTATAATAATTTTTTAATTATTAAAAGAGAAAAATTAATTATTTAATTTTCTTCTCATTATCATCGCACTGTTTTCGCTTTTTTCTGTTTTTATTTTTTGGGTCCTGCAAGCTCTGTTTTCTTGTTCCTCCATCACCAATACAGCCCTGTTACTATCAGAGCAAGTGTTTAGAAGCAAACGAGCAAGGGAAAGATACAAACTTTGTAGAACTCCGAAGGTCCTCTGGCTCTGTTCTTCCTGCAGCTGCTCTTCCCCTCCTCCGTCCAGTTCTCACATAAAGCCACCTTATTTTTTTGCCCGGAAGTACTTTTAAGGTCTTTTGATGTCTGTGGCCTTTGAGGAGCATGATTACATAGGCTTGTCAGAGGCTGCTCCCATGGAGAACTCTGACGAGGACATGAAGAATAAGGAGGTTCAGAAGACCTCCACTGACTCCGGCAGGGCTGAGTCTGGCCTTGAGTTGAGGCTTGGGCTGCCGGGTTCGGGTACTTTAGAGAGGGATCCTTTCAAGGGCTCTGTCGCCGGGGCCAAAAGGGGATTCACTGATGCCATTGACTTCACCAGGAAATGGGTCCTTAGCGGCGGACCAGACAAGGGCTTCGACGGGTCGGGATGTAATGGAAAACCGGGTTCGGGTGCTCCCGCCGGAAAAGATGGAGCTCTCCCTCCCTCGCCAAAGCCGGCCCTGGAGAAGAAGCCTCAGATTCCGGCTCCTGCTGCTAAGTAAGCTTTTCTCAGTATTATTTTCTCTCAAATTTCTTGTTTATGTCGTTTCCTGTGGTGATAGCTTTTTCATATGCTGATGCTAAATATTCAGACATAAGTAGCTCTGAAAAGAAGAGATTTTAAGTGAATGCCTAAACCTTGTTGGATGGTGAATGGTGGTTGCATTAGCCTATTACGACATAAAGAAAAAGGATTTACATTTGGAGAAGTTTCCCTACTTCGATCCTGGGGAGAACGGTTTCAGTATTGTTTCATGCAGTGGGCAAAGTGAGAAAATGACAGAACGTGAAAGTTGAAGCTGTCTCATTCTCTGGGTTTCGTCCTAAATTTTTTCGAGATCATTTGCTCTGTACGTGGTCCCTTTATGAATCACTTGTCGCTGGATTTGTTGTTAGGCCTAAAGATTGCCAATATTGAGTGTTATCAAGCGATCTCTGTAAGATCTGCTGAATATGTTGTACCATAGTGAACGCTGCTGATGATCTTTAAGAAATCTGAGCTTGGAATTTTGTTCTTTATGCAGAAGATTTTACAGTTCATGCACCGGAGGAAAACTGGTAACTGAAAGAGAAAATGATAGTTTCTGCCTATGAAATACCATCTGGAGATTAATTTCTAGCCAAACTGTTCCTGGAAAAAGATCTCAAATTTCTACTTTTGTTTCATGAAAGTTTCTTATCTATTTCTTTTTCCTCCCCTGCCTCTCTCTTTCCAGCTATAATGAAGACTACTACTAATTCTTTTATGAGCAAACACATCTCTGAAGTCCATTCCATGGCTACACGGTAAATAATGCTCTGATACTTTGTGCTTTGGTATATTCCAACAGGGCTCAGGTTGTGGGTTGGCCTCCAATTAGATCATTTCGGAAGAACTCCATGAGCTCCCAGGCCCCCAAGAACACTGAAGATGCTGATAGCAAGTCAGGTTCAGGATGCCTCTATGTGAAGGTCTGCATGGAAGGTGCTCCCTATCTCCGGAAAGTTGACCTTAAAACTTACCAAAGCTACATAGAGTTGTCTTCTGCTCTCGAGAAGATGTTCAGCTGCTTCACTATCGGTATTCTATCAGCTTATAAGTTTATGACTTGTCCTTAATGCTTCTGCACTTAAATGATTTTATAAACTCAAACTGAAAAGCTTTGCTCCTCTTCAAATATTGCTCGCATCAGAGCCATTAGATCATATAACAAACTAACAATTAAATGCGGTGGTTTCCAGTCATGATAGTTATTCACTAGCAATCCTATTACTTTGTCATTGGGTCCAATGCATAAGAAGCTACCAGTGAAGAGCCTCAGGATACTGAGCAGGACTAAGTGCCGCAAGACTTTAAGCAATTCACCAATTAAGTGCTAGTAAACCCAAAATTCTGTATGCACTTGGAAGGGGCATATTGCTTGTATGTATGTATGTATGTACATGAACATGTATGTGCTAATGAGTGTCTTCCTGTGGAAATGAATTTAGGGCAATTGGATGAGAATGGATTAAATGATCTTCTTCATGGGTCCGAGTATGTGCTCACATATGAGGACAACGATAGTGATTGGATGCTTGTTGGTGATGTTCCTTGGGAGTACGTGGAATCGTTTCTTCATTATTTAGATTTCTGTACATGACATTTGATAAATTTCAAGAAGAAGCATGTAGTAAGTCATAGCCCTTTGGTTCCCAAAAACTGTTCTTACAATTCCAGTTTCCCATTTTTCTCATCCAAAACAGTGAAGAACATGAAGAAATTTTTTTTTCATCAACGGAATTTCTCAAGATGCTTGGATTTCTAGTGGAGCAATCCAAGACATTGTCTTTGTATTTGCCTCAATTTTATTGGGAACAAATAAAATTGATAAATTTCTATTCCTGCTTGTGGATATACCCTTTCATCCAACTGTTTCTACTAATAAACGGATTGAATCTATCAACTTCCACCCACTTTTTCAGTTATCACTGTACTGGCCATTGGTGTGATTTGTTGTAAAATTTATTCGTTGTTTTTATTGCACAGTCGGATACTACGAAAAGTACTCACGTTCACTTACTATTCCTTTGTTGCAGGATGTTCACTGGATCCTGTAAGAGACTTAGAATTATGAAGAGCTCCGAAGCAATCGGGCTAGGTATTTTCTATGTATTCCGACATTCCCTTGTATGTTACTCTTGTCAAGTCTTTAGTCCACTTGAAACACTTCCTTCTTCTACTATTTGCAGCCCCGAGATCAATGGAGAAGAGCAAAACCCGCAGCTGAATGTTCCCCTGGATGATGCCAAATGGTGGGTAAATCCCTCTAGATTTCTTCAAAATGCAGAACGTGAATGCCCTGGCTGAACTTTGCTGTCTCCTATCTATCTATGTACTTGAAATCTGTCTACTAAGGGGAAGGTGGAAAACACTTGCGTCAGTTGAAGACATGTTTCGCTGTAGTATTTTTACAAGTTTTCTGGAGTCCATGTCCAAGTTTTCGTCTCTTCCAGCATTGTATTTTGATTGCTGTGTCTGTTCAAGGTCAAGATATTTCCAAGCACATACATAACTACATGGGTTGCTGCACAGCTTAATTTGGTATTGTTTTAACCGTAACGGTCTGTGCAACTGTTGACTGAATTGTGATCCGATGAATCCTATGCTAAGAGACAATCATGATTATTCTGTAAGGTTTCCCAGTTACACATCAAAATGGACTCAATACTGTCTCTTCAAAAGTTGGCCCGATCCACCAAAAGAATTCGAACACTGCGGTCTGCTTGCATCCCTCTCGGTTGATTCCTCAAGTGTAAGCCTCGGGAACTTAAAAAATTGGTACCATCCCCCCAAAGACATTCAAACACTCGCGGCCCATATTCATCCCAACTCGGCAGCCATGGGCTGTACAGGAACCTGTCCTACGGTCTACAGCCAGTAAGAATTACTTTTTTTTATTAATATTAGCAATTGAGAGGCCCCTCTTCTGCTGGTTCTCGCGGGAGTCAGGCAGCCACCAAATCCTCTGTTCGGCTACTCATGGGCCTTGACGGGCTTCTGTTTAGGCATCTCGGCCGCCACATACCTGTAAATTTAGTCAATAGGCTTTAGTATCTGTCATGTGGGCTTGCAGTTTCTCTTAGCATTTGTCTGTTTTCTTGAGGGAAAATTTTGGACATTTTCTTCCTTTTTTTTTTTATCTTCTCAATATTAATCTTTGGAAAGATAAGGAAAGAAAGACCCAAAATTTGGATTCTTAGCAATCTTCTTCTGATAAAAGGCAAGTGTATCTCTAGAAAAATCTTCCAATTTTTTTTTTTCTGGGCCTTTATGGTTTCAGTAGATAGGGAGCTGTGGCACCTAACCCGCAAGCAATCATCGACCAGCTCGCGTATAATGGCGACTTTCGTGCACCCGCCGGTTGAATGGTTAATTTGTTCATGATTATTGATTGTCATCAAAGGTGATGCACCGAGCTAAGATTAGGACAGACGGAAAATGTAGCATCAAGAGGGGGTATGATGGTAATGAACATTGGTAGCTAGGCACATTCTACTCTATATACCAGTTGGTTAAGGGGACAAGCTTAATGCACAAGCTCCCCATACATTAATACGCCTCAAATTGTACTCCTAATCATGATTTCTCGCACAAACGACATCTCGATCAATACATATGCTTCGGTATCGATTGCTTCATGAAATTAAATTAGACAGCTATACACACTGATCAACTTTACTGTATAATTAATCAAGCAACATGCAGAGCATAATTGAATATCCTCATGTAGGCGACATATACATATATATATATATATATATGATTTAATGAACATATTAGAAATTTATACCTTTTTTTTTCTTTTACTTATTTATGTCAAGTTATTGGCCAAAAAGACAAGGCATGCATTGGGTTTTCATTAATTTTTAGCAAAAACATTAAACTGAGTATGTTGTGTTTGATTTTTTTTATCCCCTTCCTTTTATAATTGGGTCTTCGTAGCACAATTTGATAAATGATTGCAATTAAAGAATTAGAGCCTTCTTCTCTCTTGAAGTGGGCTGAAATATCGTCATTTTTTTTATATATGTATTGAGACTATATATCATACTAAAACTGGTCTCTAAACGTTTGTTTTGTCCCCCTTTCAACCATCCAAATGGCTATCACGAAAGCCATTATTTTTATTCCTTTGAATAACTACTTGAGATTAAAAAAAAGTGATACCTTGATAGGGGGGAAGGGGCCTAACCTTAAACAAATATTCCATTGCAAAGGAAGATAACATCAACTCCTCCAGAAGTTGCCATTTAATTATCAAAGAACAGACGGATGGATTCATCAATTCCCAAGTTGAGAAGAGAGAACCCTTTATTGGAAGATTCTCCTCCTTCTTAATTTCCCAATTGCAGATAGTTTTTTCTTTCTTTCTTTCTTTCTTTCTTTCTTTCTTTCTTTTAATTAAAAAATTATTAGAAAATGAATGAAAACATGAAAAATGGAATTACTATATTACCCGCGTGAGAAGGTTCCTATTAATAATTTTACCCCTTTATACAGGAAAGTAGAGTATAGCCATTCGACTTTTGTCCTTGCAAACAGTTCCCCCCTTCTCTTTTCCAGGACACAACAACCTAGCTGTACACAAATTGTCGTGTGATCAATAATACAGCACGTTGCAACTTGCACAAATTGGCTTAATTCATCTGAATTATTTTTTTCTAAGATAAATAAATATGCATGTGTGGGTGTGGGTGTGATTCTCCTTCTGCTTGGCTTGAATAGACAAATGTCCAAGTTGTGACATTACTCCCTTGAAGTTTTCAGAAGCAAATGCTTCTTTAGATTCGATAATGAACGCGTTGGATCATCTAGTTAATTGATATTTAAATGAATATTTTGGATCTCTAGATAAAATATCAACGGTTTTATAATTGCCAACTAGTGATGTACATTTGGTCATGCAGCAAATACACACACAAATATATTTGTGTAAATATTACACCATAAGTAAGACCAAATCCTGAACTTTTATTCTAAAATTGAAAATAATGTTATTATTACTATTTTTCACATGACAGTACTGTTAACTAAATAGTTAATTTAATTATACTATATATATACATATGAAGTTGATCGGAATAGTTTGACATGGATAAAATGATAATTTCTTCCCAGGAAAATTAACATTGAGCAGTTGACAGAATACTACGAACAGATTTTATTTATTGGAATTCAAGAGTTTATTTATATTTTTTTAATGGTGAAAACGATATTCGGGCGAGAATTAGTCTCAGCCTATGCGGGTGGCTGAAAAAGCCATCTGATCTCACGATAGAGAAATGATAGATTTCCTCGTAAAT
>CXYZ01012187.1:1049587-1075183 GCA_900006705.1 Sonneratia caseolaris
ATAGTTTGACATGGATAAAATGATAATTTCTTCCCAGGAAAATTAACATTGAGCAGTTGACAGAGTACTACGAACAGATTTTATTTATTGGAATTCAAGAGTTTATTTTTATTTTTTTAATGGTGAAAACGATATTCGGGCGAGAATTAGTCTCAACCTATGCGGGTGGCTGAAAAAGCCATCTGATCTCACGATAGAGAAATGATAGATTTCCTCGTAAATTATAGTATTAAACCTGTCGTCAACTGCCTCGTGGCAATCTCTCCATTCAGCCAATAGGTCCAACTTCATTCTGGTTGGACAAGTCAGACCCAATTCTGAACCACTTAATTCGAAATCTCAAAATTAATTAAGAAGAGTTGATTGATTAGATTACCGTCTCATAATACTGCATGTGACAATGCATTTATTGAATTTTTCAGATTAATACGACACGCATGACTATACTTCTGTACATCATTATACATATACACATATATATATATAAACCACGTGTTGGTTGTTGGTTGAAGTTGACTCAGAAGTTGGTTGTATCACATTTCCTAATGTAAGTAAGTATGGCTGTACCTAACATATTATCTCATGTTTGACCTATTCGATCTTTACTAGCACGTGATTACCAAGTAAAAGTTAATAATTTATATTGAGAATAAAATTATGTTACATATTAGATCATTAAATGATCATTAAATTTATCTATAAAATTTCATATTTATCCCATCTTATCAATGTTATCAAAACTTTACTTACTAAATATATATATATATATATATATACATGTGTGTGTGTGAGAGAGATTACCTTACCCCATCTTTACTTAGTTAATTAATGCCCCGTTCTTTTGCTAGAAATATATATATATAAAACGTATGACTTAAGGAGGTCGGCATGGTGATAAAATTACCCTCGTTTCTAAAAGCGTATCATATTATATATGTATCATTTATACCGATGATTCTAAACGGTGTCTATGATTCATATTGGTTCCATCGGAACCGATGTGGAAGGTGAATTGGATAAAGTAAGCCCTTCGGAACAGGATAACGTCAGCACGTGTCCGGTGATTCCTGGAGACGACTCGATGGGTTTATATTCCTTTTACGTAGTTCCAAAGTCTAGCGTGACCATGTCGATAAAGGACGCAGAAAGCGTAGTCCTTCTCTGTGTTATATCTATCTATCTATCTATATTATTATTATTATTATTATTAGGAGAAGTTGGTGCTTGTTCACTATTCCATAATTGCTCTTGGCTTTCATTATTTCTCAAGTTAAAACCATCAATCACATAATTATGCCAATTGCCCTATTTCTCTCTGTAATATTTTTTTTATATTTATTATTTTAAAACAATGGTTCGAAACTCAATAAGACCATTATGTGGATATCGATAAACACATGCCAACAAATAAATAAATAAATCTTTTACCATATTTGACCATGGATATTAATTAAGGTTAGTGTTTCAAGTTTATCAACAAAAAGATAAGATGATGATAATAATAAATCATGTAAAATTTCGACAAAGCTTACAAAAGAATTTTACTATGCTATTAATAAGATTACAACCCTCGACTACCACTAATTAAACCCATTTCTCAAGTTTTCTTATTATCACCCCCCTTTTTTTTTCCTTTTTGGTCGACATAGTTAGTACGGCCCATGTCGTCTTCATGGTTTTCTTTGTGGACACCCATTCACCCGAAAAGGACCCAAGTGTTGAGCTCTGAATAACATTAATCAGCAACTCACCATGTGGGTAAGGAGGCTTCCAAGGTCCTTCCTCCTCCAAGTGTAAGCTTCATAAATATGTCATCTTGTGTGTGTATTATAAAACCAAACCGTGGAGACCACTCGGCTTTCTTTTATTTAATCCAATCGTTAATCAACAAAATGTTCAAAAGAAGTCTCATTACTCTCGATCTGAGAGCAAGAGGTTTGCAGCTCGATTTTAGATCGCATTGTCTTTCTATTTTCTTCTAGATTTATAGATCATCTTTTATAATTAAAAAAAAAATGAAAGTAAAATCTACCGCCTTGCGCGAACATGGGTTCATGGGCATTATTTTATCCAGATATACTCTTAATTATTTCGATTATTTAATGAGGTTGGAGCATTACAACATAAGGAGATCTATATATGTATTTTATCCCATAAAATAAATCAATCATTAAGTTTATTTTAAGGCCCCCCCTTCCATCTTCACACCCACCAAAAGCCTCTCCAGAGTAGTATAGTACACATCCACATTTCATGCTGAACGAGGCTGCCGAATCACAAGGCCACTTTTTTCAATGGCCAATTAATATATGTTGAGTACATTTCCAACGCATGCAGATCTTAAGTATGATTTCTTATTTCCCAATAAATGGAAAGGCAGATGGTCTCTCTCATAGATGACGTCATGCTCCAATTGTCAATTCCATTCAACATAAATGATAAACGTATATTCTTCCATGTATTAATCAACGGGCCGGATGGGCAAGATCTATCGAAAGAAATGGCAGAAGCATGTTGGAGCGACATTACGTAATCTTGGAAATTTATCGAGACCTGCAAAGCGTGAGATCTAGCGGATACCATCAATTTATATGATTATGATGAATGAATAATATTATATACATATACAGTTTTTTGGATAGATATCAAACTAGAAACAAGAGCAAATATATAGCTAGCATTGAATGCGTTGAAATTGACATACAATATCCACGCTAGGAAAAGAAAAAGTCTTACCGTGGTGGTGGTAATGATATATCATTGTCATATTTAATGTAAAATATCTAATATGTTATTATCACATTAGTATTTTACTGATATCATTATATTCATATAAGTATGATTTAACATACATTATGATAAGAACTTAACTTAATTAAGTCACAAAAATAGAATCTTAGCATTGATAAACCCATTTAGAAAGTTTTACCATTTAAGTTCAAAAAATAAAAAAAATTCCGTTTCTTTTTATTAAACCAAGAAAAAGCCGACTGTGGACAAGAGGAGAGAGTCTATCAGATGCTTCTTCGTATTTATTTATTTTGCTCAACCATGTTCTCTCATGCTAAATATGGACTTTTGAAGCTCTCTGCGAGATTATGATAGAACTTGAATATAAAAAAAAGGGAAAAAAGAAGAAGAATAATGAGAGAATACAAATAGAATTGCATACCCTAATGCGTTGTCCAAGTAAACATTAATTACGCATATCATTAACCTTTGCTAAACGTGGAATTCACAACTACAAGAAATTATACTATACATCAGTATATAATATCATATGGACACAATAATGAAACATTGATTTCTCGCCTACATGAGATGTAACATACATATCCATCCAAACAATTATAGCCAAAATTATTGTGTTTGACCTGTCAAGAGTAAGGGTAGATAGTGAGAGGTTGCGCATCGATTCTTTAACCAAAGATTGCTGCTCGACTAGCTAGCTTAAATATCTGTTTCACTGTTGATCCGGAGCATGTACCTTGCAACTGATCTTTGACGATCACTTGTGGGACGATGTGTATATTTTGTGTATGAATTCAAGAATGAAATTAGAATTACCCCCCAAAAAAAGAGGTAAAGGTAGATATGAGTTAAGATTGAACTGGCCATGGCTACGATCAGTCTTCCTTTTCACATCACTTCCCGATCTAATCTACTTCACCAAGCATAACAAATGGACTAGCCAACTCGAGTTAATTAACAACCGGTAAATTTAAAAGAAATCATCACTCAAAATTGAGCGAGTTCATTTTTCTTTCCACCTTATTAATGGTAATGTTTGTTCCTAAAGTTACACATGGATGGACCGATCAACTACTAATTTGGCCATCATCAGTATGTCTAGATATACAGCAGGAAGATAAACAAGTACATACATACACATATCAATGGAGAGTCAGTAAATTATGATTAATCGGTGGTCAAACAGTAATGAATCTAGGCATCTCAGACCACACGAAGTATATATAAATACGATACGATGTTGGCCCGAAATCTTTTTCAAGAATCTTGGAGGACAATATTTTTTCCTTATTTAATTACAGAAAATCAGATACAGTGTTAGGGCTTTGTGAAGTCCTAGAAAACCCGCAAGCCCCCAAATCCCTTTCGAATTCAATCCAATCCCCCGTGTCGATTATTTTTATCAACACAATCGATCTTGTTTTTCTATGGGATTTAGGTTGATTCGGTTTGTAGTTTGACGGATTTGCACTGTCAGGCGATCGATCTTTGATTAATTCATTTTCATTTTTATTTTTATTTTTCTGGATCTTCCGCTAATATCTTTCCTTATAAATAAAAGATATCTTACACCGGTGATAACATGTTCTTGTGTGTCTTCAAGAAAAGCATAGAAAGGTAATGGCTATTAGTTCTCTTATATAATTTCTTCTCTCTCAATAGGGTGTTTATAATCGGAGACTAATTCATGTGCGGATGTTGAATGAATCCGATTCACATAGCTCAATTTCCGCTAACTTATGTGTCCACGGCCAATTTGAGACTGTCTAATACCTTTGTGGGCAGGGCACGATTTTGTTTTGTCTTTTTCTCGAATTGTCAATTGCGACATCAATCTGGTCAGACAATTAATACCAGCTCCTATTTAGGTATATGAATCTTGTTAACGAGTTTACTTTACCCAAAAAAACGGTTTTTTGGAGGGGTTTATAGGTTAAAATAGATTCGATATTTCGTGGTTAATTGCATGTGCTCACAATCTACAGTAGATATGATAATATCCTCACTGCACCTCGATCCCTCTCCACTAACCCCTGTCTTCGCTGCCTTCCTATTATTTTACTCCTGCGTCTATCAGATATGATATCAAACATAATCCAAATTATGCCTTGTTTTCTTATTTTTTTTACCTTTTTATATGTTCCCATCAAACATTATTATTAATTATTATCGTTGTCATCAATTGATGTTGTTATTGTTCTGATACAATGTTTCGTCCGATTTGTGAGGGAACCTTGGGTTTAGTGCGATGATTAGCAGTACAATTCATCGACTCCTTTTTCAGTACACAATTTGATATCCATTCATCTAGCAAATCCTACTTTAGTACTTGTCTTTGATTCTAATCGATTTATTAAGTGGTAAGATGACTTATCTAACACCTGCCCTATCTAAATCTCGTATGACAAAGGTAAACCAGATTATAATATATATTTTTTTCTTCGTTTCACAAATCCTCACATTAAATAGCTTCCAGAAGAAGATGCGGATGATATGCTGTCCCAATCAAATTTCATGTAAATGGTTAATATCTTCGAGTTAGAAGAAATTGTTCGAACAGAAAGTTTCTCTTGGATTGATCACAGCAAACAGGGATTAAAACATATACGATGCGGGTCGTAGCGATATTGCCTGATATTTAAGTGGAATAGTTACTTTGCAAGAGGAATCAATCGTCCCTCGACTAAGAATTTGAGACATTAAATCATTTGAGTGGAAATAAATCATCTATCAGATAGATGGGGAGGACATAAGTTATTATTTTCGTAATTATAAGGAGATACAAGAAAAAGATTAATAAAATGATATCTAAAATCTTATCGATAAAAATCAAACGCAGCACCTCTTAATTTTAGGTTAAGATTGACGATGTAAGAAATATTTTTTAATCGAATATTTAATGTTAAGGGAAGAGGGGAAGAGGGGAAGAGGGGAAGAAGACAATGAAGGGGAAAAAAAACAACAACTAGAGAAAAAAGGTCTAGGAATAATTAGTCAATTCGAATAGATCTATTTTGCTCTTGAATTTGTGATCGTGTTAAGGAAACAAGCAACCAACCAACACCACAACAACAATAGATATACTACTATCATCTGATTCACGATCCAAATAAAAAAAAAAGGGGGCAGACTATTCAATACTATGATTAGGCTAAATTCTAAATTAAGGGGCAACTATCTCTGTATCTCGAAGGCCGGCTTGCGCCAAACCTTAGCAATGAATTCATTATACTTAGATCCGCTATCATAAATAATTTGAGATGATCTAATGTCTCTTTATCCTAAATAATTATTCTAGATGATTTGAGTTTTATAAATAAAAAAAATTCGTAAATAGAGATTTAATCATGATATGGTGTGTGTGTGTTTTATTTTTTTAATAGCAAATAGTGCACATGAAAAAAGAATAATTGTTTGATCCCTGGCCTCATGTGAGCCACGATACCAAGCGAATAAACTAGAGAATTCATGGCTTTGGATGGAACAACGTGTCTTTTTGTATATTTAATTGATTTTGGGTGTTAGTTTATGAATTGATGATTAAAGAATTCTCTCTTGGAAACTCAATATTCGTAGAGACCTAATTTGATTTGACACGTAAGGGTGATGGAGACGAATGCTAAGATGATTAATTTTTATGCTAATTAAGGAGGTTCCATTGAATTGAGAATAAACAGCCCATAGAAAGAAATAATCCACATAATTGTTTATTCTTTAATTTTTTTTAAAAAAAAAAAATCTCAGCTGCATGTCAAGCCGACAAAAACGAAGGAAACTGGCCACTAACCTCAACAAATATTTATATGTATATATATATATATATATATATATATAAATCTTCTATTCCTAAAAGTTGATGAAATTGACTAATTTAATTTGAGGTAATTGTCTAGAATAATCGAATCTTGGAAATGAAAGTCGGCTTCTCATACGAGGGCAGTAGTGGTGCATAATTATAGATAGATTAAAACTAATTAGCCAAAAAAATTAATTGCTAAATTTCCAAAAGTATTAGACATACAAGTGAAAGAGACAACTACAAGATGCGGTGGGCTTGGTAAATTGTGGTTTAGATCAGCCGATATTCGCATGATTATTCTCCCGTACACAGCGAGGAGATTTGCGTAATTGCGAGGGAGTTCACGAGTGTTCTTCAAGAAACCGGAGGATTCTCTCAGCACAACACTTAGATTTCCACCACCAGCTACAAGACAAGAGCTCATGACCCACAAATATCACGCCTCTAACAGCCCGATAATAGTTTTTAAGACCGGACCGGGGTTCAATAGATTAAACCGTATATTTACTAAATAATATTACTAATAAATTTACATAATATCATCATTTAAATATGATTTATAACAAAAAATCATTAATATAACTCTAATAAAATAAAATAAGTACATTATAATATATTTTCCTTTCTTTCAAAAAAATTTTGAAGTTGGCCGGTATTTTCACCGGTTCAATTGGGTTCATCGGTCGAACTGGAAAACGGTCTGTTCGACCGGAGTTGACATCTTTGAAAGTGCAATAGGATCTTTTATGGGAATGAGACCGGGTGAGTGGCCAGTTCCCATTGACCCGGTCGAACCGGCAGGCCCGGTCCGGTTTTCAAAACCATGAGCTCGATTACATGTGTATGTGTCGTTCAAAACAGTCCATGCAATTAGTACTCCAATTAATATCTTGTAAAACTATTATTTTTAATACTTGTAGAGCTGTTTACACCACCACAAGGGTAATAAGCAAGGAATCTCCACCAAGCAAAAGTTGGATATAAACAAAATCGATCATTGTAAAATCGGTCTTATCCTCGGTGGACCAGTTTGGCTATAATTGAAATTAGCCGGGACTTGCTTCGGGTTTTCCAGATAACGACATGATACACCAAGGGAAAAAAAAAAGAGAGGCAGTTATACCTATATTGATACTGTTTAATATCTATTTTTTTAAAAGTAAAATTTTAAATATTATTTTTGACAGAAATTTATTATCGAGAGCATTCCATCAATTAAGAGTCCAATTCGACTTAAACGTGCATAATCAAGATCTGCTACTTGACTTTTGAGTGGCACGGTCAGGAAAAAAGAAAAAAGAAAAAGGGAAAAAAAACTCCTTAAGTATACATTCACGGTAGAACGGCATCGCGCTCTTAACCTTTTTTTTTTTTGGTAAAGAAAAATTAATTATTAGCCTTGCCTGCCTTTGCTTCAAGACGACAAAGTTCGTCCATCATAAGAAGTCCTAATATTGTCACGGCTACCTAGTTCAAGACGTTACAGTGTTGGATTATTAGTAATTATTTATTAATTAATGACTTAATATCCCCATTTAGAATGAAATTAAACAGTAGACGTATACATATTCGAATATTTATCATTGTTATATATATATATATATATTAATTGTCTATCATTTGGATGTCTATATGTATATATATATATGTATATAATACACACACAGACACACACCATCNATATATATATATATGTATATAATACACACACACAGACACACACCAACTAAAATTTATGACCTTTTTTTTAATGACAAAAATGATGAATTGTTTTAAAATGAGATAAATGAAGCATAAATTTAAGTATTCACAAAAAGGTATTACTTGTAAGAATCGATCCATATTAACTTCTCAGACTCACATAATATAAGTATAAATATTACTGTATTATACTTTTTTTTTTGTTTTTTGGTGGGGAGTGGGTTTACCTTACATGCCACTGAAAGGCCATACGTGACCCTTTCAATATAAAATCACTGTCTCAATAGTGCTTCTTGCTAATATAATATTTTTATTTATGTGGCATACAAAAGGCCTGTTGATGTTGATATAATATTTAGAATGTGAGGCACAAGTTGTAGGTTTGAAAAAGTAAAGAGGTGCAAATGGACAAAAAGTGCAATATAATACTGGCCTCATGCGATGAGCACTTGCGTGGTGAAAATTTCATGGACGATCAACATTTCATTATAGAATCTCCCTAAATTAGCTGTGGAGGAGGAGGCTACTTCCCCTCTCAGTATTCCCAATTTTCTTTAATTCAATTCCAAATCAGAGACAATCGCTTTCACCCTTCCCAGCATCGGAGTCTTCAAAGTCCCCATTTTTTAAAAAAAAAAAACCAAAACAATAATTAGATAAATGAGATTTTATGTAATAATATCAGAAAAAATGAAGAGTTCTTGAGGGTAATTCTCATCGATGGGATGCACTTATCCCCTTTTACTCTTAACTGTTTTTTGTCTATTTCCATCCAAATTCATTAGAGTCATTCGCAGCTCAAGTAGTATGGATAGTATGTAATTATATCATACTATATAATAGATTATAGTGTATCAATTATTCAAGGTAACGTAGCGCATTAACAAATAATTTAATAGAAGTTTGATAAGCACGAGAGGAGACACATAGCAGAAGTGACGTGAAAGAATAATATCTAAGCATATAACACACACACACACACACACACAGGGGCCAAATACGAAGAAAAAGTCAGTGTCCCAGAGGAGAGGTAATATGCCATTAATCAGTTGCTAGACTGAATCGTCGTGGCCAAGGGGAGGATTTGAAATACACTAGAGGATTTCAAGATTAAGGTTAATTGTTTCAATAATAATTAATTTTAATTAATAAGTTCATGATATTCAAATTAATTCGAGTAAATGATAGTTTTCAAGACCATTTTCTCTTTTTATCTTTCCTTTTATTTACAGTAGACCCCACATAGAACGCAAATTGCAATTTTGTGGAAGCGTAAAATTCTGGGAGCTTGCACCATCTTATATTACACATATGTGTGTTAAATATTAAATTTATAAAATCAGATACAGCGATGCAATAATTATTCATTATCTCTCTAGGGTTATAAAGCAGACAAACGTTAACACACACAGACACTGAGTTTGAGAGTCGTTTTTTCCTTCTTGTTCATCTTCTTCTTCTTCTTCTTCTTCTTCTTCTTCTGCTTCTTCTTGGAATAGGCAGGGGATCTCAGAATCAATCTCTGGGCAGATACTTGTTTTCGGTTTTGCCAAGACAATCCATTTGGGGACTAGGGAACTCTCTGTTTTTCTCTTCTTCCAAGTTCTCTTTGAGATTTGCTGGCAATAAAAAGCACAAGGAGAGGGGAGGAGACACATCTATCGGTAGGTTCATATAAACTCGTAACGGAAAAAGAGCTGAGCTGAGGAGATGGGAAGCAGTTACTTTGGGGAGCCAAACATGGGAACTGATAGGGTGTCGACGGGTGGATCGCGGAAGAGCAAGAAGAGCAGTTCGGACAAGCCGAGGCAGCCACAGAGAGGGCTCGGGGTTGCCCAGCTCGAGAAGATTAGACTTCACGGCATGGGTGGCGGTGGCTGCACCTCCTATGGCCAATTCCACCACCAGTATCCCTCCAATCATTATCCCGTGACCGCCTTTTCTCAGGTAAGTAAAAACCCTCCCTTTCTCGTCTTGATCCCTTCTGCCCGGGTGAAAGTAGAAAGTGAACGTGCGAGAGGAGTGCAGATGATCGCAGTTTGGAATTCACCATCTGGTGAATGGATATATGACACTGTTAGTTCACCGAGGAATATCATGAATCGACAACCCTATTTTTATGCATTGAATTGGATATAACTAAAGCCTAAGTTCTTACAGATTTAGTGATCTAATGAAATATTTTGATTTCCCCATTTTTTTTAGGAGATCTCGTAATGAAGGTACAGATATTGTCTGTCGACTCAGAAAGCCGAGAAACATGGCAGATTCTTTTAAGGATTCCCATTTTCTTTCTAATATTGGATTATTTTAAAAAAAGTAATGAATTTTGAATACTGGCAAAATGAATCATGTGAAGGATCAAATTTCTCGCGAGAAGGCCAATAGTCACACAATTTTCCATCTCCATCGAAGAATAAATGGTAATATTAAGAGAATATATATCCAAATTATATGACCTTCAGATTGGGGAGTTGAATACTTAATCCCGATCAGAAATCTAAAATGGTCTAATTAGGTTTACTATTGATCTTATGCAGGAAGACTTAAGAGGACAAACGGCTTATTCATCAATACCCTCATCTTCATTTTCATACACTTCTTCATCTTCCTCTGCTTCATATGGAATCAGCCCCAACATCATGGTACGTCCACTGCTGATCTTAATTGGTTTATATCAGCATACGAAAACTTAACAAACAACGTAGATTTTATAGGGATCATTTGTTTCCACTTTTTTCACTTGAGTCAATCTGGCTCAAGAACCTATGCATATAATTTAAGTCACATCACTAGTTGTCTAACTTGTCTAAATCTCAGTGACAACCTAGCTAGAGATCGCATCCACCCCTTTTCTTTTTGTCAATCATTATAGTTTAAAAAAACATGCCATCAAGTGAACAGTGTTTGGCTTCTGAGTTGAGCGGGTCCCTAACACAGTCAAATTTATCTCGTGATTTACTGCTTATAATATGCAGATGGGATTTGGATCGGGAGACTATGAAAAAGGAAGCATCAGATATGGCGATCACAATTCTCATCAGTCCCCAGCTAGAGCCAGGTGCATAGCCTACGATTAATTTATCAGGCTGGATAATTAATTCATTTTTTTATTGATTAGGGCACAGAATTTGGAAATTTGGGATCGACTGCAGCTAACTGATCAAGCTTTGCACTGCTTTTATCTTTTTTGATGGTTCAGCTGGGGCAGCAGCCATGGTTTCATGGAGACGCCTCAATATATGCAACCCGCGACAACAAGACACCTTTTAAATCTACACGCAGAGGTGTGTACCGCGTTTCTTATCCTTATGGTTCTAAATATGGGGATTGCATTGTTTTCGAAACGGTCTTCGATTGGATAAATGTATGAGCTTGCCGTTTGGAAAATGTAAGATCTTCTCCATTGGAAACATTACGTAACAGGCCAGCCTATGTTGCCATTTGATTCTGTTTACGTAATAACTGCCAAATTCATGGTGCCGCTGGCATAAATAGGAAGGTTTTCTATCTAATCGTTTTTCTTCTAATGGCTTGATTTCCTATATCTACACACAGGACCCACATGCCGAGAATCACAAGAAACATCGAAGCAGCTCGTTGGGCTCTGAGACGAACGATGCTCAAGAACCCGATCTGGAACTCCGACTCTCGCTTTGAATACGCATTATAATTCAAAGTTACCCTATTCCATTTATGGAATCAATTTCTCTTATGCTTATTATGCATTGTGGGAAATAGAACGTTCAGATATCTTGCCACCGGGCTCGGCTCTCCTGAAATCTTCTGATGCTGCAGGGAAAAAAAACATCGCCTTGCTCTGGAGGTCGATTATGGAAAGAAAATACCCTGTAATGAATGGAGACGATATATGTATTGAAGCTTTTCAGCATCAATTGAAACGATTAAAGTACTTCCTTTTTTTTTAATGTAATTCTTTGGTTATTTTCAAAATTTTCTTCCTCTGAAGATGTTATATAAATCAAGTGGAAGAATAAAGTTGAGAGGCATCGTGGTTATGAATTTTTTGCATAATCTGCAGATAATCAAGGGGTCTTCACAGACAGACAGCATTAATCATGCCACGATCTTTTCCCCCTGTGAAGCTTTATCTCATCCATTGATGGATTTATTAATGCTCAGATTCTACAAATTTCCAATATCGAGTTTTTTTTTCCTTTCTTTTTCCGGGTTATGAAGTGGGCTTATAATATAAAGGAAGAAAAGAGAATGAAGGAATAATGATTAAAAAAAAACGGAAACAATTCCGCCTGTGAGAATCCAGTAATTTAGAAATTCTTGATATTATATCGAGTAGCATAGCACTGCAAAGTAAGCAACAAAATCAATGATCGAACAAGTGCAGCTAACGAAACCTGCGTACGGAAATGTGAGATTGTTACTTGGGGACGTACAATAACAAGTGGGGAGGGTTAAAATGATTGTAACCCAAAGTTAAACTTGTCACATCCTCGAAAAATGAAGGCGTGTTTGGATCGTGCCAAGAAGCTTGATCCCCAAATTATTCGGACTTGGGAACATATCAAAGTGAATCTCAGCCTTTTTCATGCTCGTGACAAAAGTGAAATAGTTTCGGGGACAGGTTTTGAATCACCCTCTGTTAACCCCACCTAAGTAATGGAAGTTTCCTATAGCCGGTCACAAGAATCGGAATACCCATGAGTATCTATCTCCCGATGCAAAATGTACGAGAAAAACTCGCTCTTGCTCCGTAAATACAAGGCGCTCTAAGATAGATGCCATGAGTATCCACTTATCGACCATAGAAATTTCTCTGGATCGGAACATATACTATGAAGAAAAAGAAAAAAAGAGAAGAGGTTGGCGTGGAAATGAATACTAGCTATAGCTAGAACGGGTCCATGCTGAGCTAGTTTGAGATCGATCCTGAATGATGAATCGTATGCTAGGTAGGATTTCCCCCGCCGGTCCCATTCGGTCATAGCTGAAGCCCCGTCACGAGATCTTCGAAAGTCATGGGAACAATTCATGATGATGTCGTCTGCAAAAGCATACTAAGAACATTATTTCCAGCAAAAATAGGGGGAAAGGGAGAGACATTGTGAATATTTCTTGAAAGCAATGAACTACTTGACTCCGTGATTTCAAGGATAAGACCAGTTCTCCGACTTTACCTACAGTGCTGGTCCCAAATTCACTGAATATACCTTATGGGTTAGGGTAAGGCAGCCGACAGAATGAGAAAATTTTGAAAATTCTAAAATAGTTATCGATGAATTTCCTTATGGGGGTAAAAATCGCTACAAATAATTCCAAAAAAATGGAAATCATAGATGATAATATTTTTTCAATAAAGATTTCACTTTAAAAAAAATTAAAAAAATCCTTTTACTGTAATTTTGGTAAAAATAACGGGATGTTTTTATCCGAACAATTTTCTCGCAAACGTGAATTAACATTTTGCCAATAAATGGCTAATTTCTTGTAATCGATAATCTTACTGGACCCAAAACTCATTTATTATTACACTAATTAATTTATTTCCCACACATAACATAAGCTAAGAGTAGTAAACACAATCCCGATTATATATTTCTCTTGGAGGTAAAATTTTTTTTTGCAAAATTTTTCGACCGTGATAGGATCCTGCTTCTCGAACAAGAGACGAGTATTGCTATCGATCGATATCCCTTTCTATGTTCACTCGATGTCTTGTGGAGGCTCTTTCACAAGCTGAAGCCATATACATTACGGCATTCCCTTAGAAGCAAAGCTAAGTGGCAACAGCAACCTCTCCTTGCATCAATCAACTAACCTAAAGAGGAGAGGGAGGTCGAGCCTTTCAATTCCCTCTCGATTGGCTTCCTTGCATGCTTTTGTTTTAGCTTTCTTTGGTGTAAGCAAATCGTGTGTGTTCTTCCCGACAAAATGATGAGTCAAAATTTGATAGCTCGCATGAGAGAATACAATCTCCCACGGCAGTGTCTTTTTGTCTCTTTGATTTCCCGAGTCACACATTATATATCGGTAACGAATATACGCGTGACGTGGTGCCACCTCGGCAAATGTTGGAATATTAAAGATGTTGTCAGCATCATGTCATGGTTCTGAAGACATTCTGCAGAATGGACTAATCTATGGGGGCGATCATGTGGATAAATCTTACATCTAATGCTTGTACTCAAAAATCACTGAAGGGAGCTCGTAGAAAATGGTGGAAGTAGGAAATTCTGTGTACATTTGAGTTACTAGTGATAGCCTAGGGATAATTTTCCGCTTATGTGTACTAATCATCTTTCTTGTTTTGTGCCGTCTACTGTGGGACACCATACTTTGATATGTGTGTGTGTGTGCGTTTCTATTTATTATATATGAAACTTTCAATATCAGCTCGCTAGAATTGACTAGCTACAAGGATCATACATACGGGATTTTACCTAGGAACATAGTGATGATCTAACGCACATTGTCTACTTGGCCTCGGATGATCATGATCATTATGGAGACTCGTGTTCTTGATTGAAGCCATCATCAAACACATCCACAATTCGAATTAGCATCCTGCACAACTGTAATTTGACTGGGATGATATAGAGAAGGCAATTTGTGCTTCAGAGTCGTACATGGAAACCTGAAGGTGAGATCCCATTATGGAGGGCCATGTGAAATTGCACTTCGGCCCAGGGAGACCATGGAGCGCCGGTCCTCACCTTGCCCACTAGCTCGAGGACCATGGTGGGCACATTAATTGGAACATCGGTCAATCATTGGACTCCTGCAAGATCTAGATTTCTATCGAGGCCCTGCCCAGTCGAATTACGAGCTTCAAGTTTCGAAATCTCTTAAAAGAGAAGAATGACAGTACCCATTGAAATGAAAAACCAAATTCACGCGACAGCGGTCAATTCCCAAATCGTCCTAGGTCGCATCGAGTGAAGAGAACATGGGAGCCCGGAAACGAACCACCCAGGAAGCCCATAGAGCTGATGCCATTTAATTCCCAAAAAATAATCATATAAACCACCATGAGCAGCAGGATGTTGAGGTCCGAAATTCGAAGGCTTTGTTCTGGGGGGGCCGCCTTGCGCAACCTAGCCTTCGAGGGAAAGCAAATGAGCTTTCACTTCCAGAAGTAGCTATCTGCCTCTCGCCTTTCGAGATCCGGTCCATCATCCAATAAATGAATGAATCCGATGTCAAACTAGGAGTAGTTATCACTAAGTAATTAATAGATTATGCAGTTATCTAGCAAATTTAATCCTCTGGAGAAAATGATCATATTGACATCAATATCTACTGTACTACAATAATACAATTCGATTTCTTTATACTAATGATATATGATATTAAGATAATTAATTAATTTATTAAATGATATATTATACAACATATGATCCACCATTAATCCGCACATATCGATTATCTAAAGTTACAAATTTTAAACTTGACATATTACTTATTATTAACTTGTCAACTAATTCACCTCTCCAAAGCTAGTACAAATTTCATTCAATAGGCACTTATGTAATCCATATTTAACTCGCCCGCTGGGTCTTGAAAATTAAGGAGTTCACGTGAAAAGGATATTTAATAAAGAATAGACGTTAACATTATCTGAGGATATTAACCTTTTAGATTAACTCTTGTATACTTTTTCTTTCTTTTTTCTTTTTTATTTTTTAAAAATTCTGCTGATGACGGGAGGAAGCTTCAGGTAATTTTGGGAGGAAGGCAGGATGAAAAGGACCGGAGCAGGAGGCCCTCTTCAATAAATACAAAATTTTTAATACGACAGGTTTCGACGAGTGGCTCAACGAGGAAGGACCCGAGAGATGAATTATAATACTTGTAATCACTAAAGACTATATAGGTCAAGTCTACGGCGATTAGTTCAGAGAATTACGCAAGACTCGCCCAATTTATTTATTTTTTAATAGTCTCATTACTAAGAGCCGGAGAACTGGGAATTTTTTTTAAAAAAATTTAATATTGATTAATTGATACATTAAAATTAAATTTAAATTTTATAAATAAAGAAATTTGGACCGTGGATGAAATGGTAAATGAGAGGCGGTGTAGTCTGTGTGCATACGGAGTTGGAGCTGCTGGTAAGTAATACAGATGACAAGTTGCACGCGGGGGTTGTAAGCAAGATACGCGTAAAACAAGCGGATGACGATGCACAGATTCCTCTCTCAGGCAAGAAAGACAAAGTGGAGAGAAACGACGACGCTCTCAGTCCCATCGATTACGCCAATTTTACTCTTAGTCAATTATTAATTGGTTGGTGGGGACAGCGTATTAGGTTTCTTACGCCGGCCATGGGGACGGCCCGCAAATTGATTACGGCAGGTGGGGCTAGCCGCCAGGGACATCAAAATAATTCCTCGCATAAATTTTTATGTATATCTCACAGGAGAGAGACACATGAAATAAATAGATAAAATTTATTAATGGTTAGTTCGTGTACAATGATATTGTATTGATGTTAGTTTAACTTTCTTTAATCACTTTAAAAATAATAAATTCGTTATTAGTGAAGTTAAGCACATCTATATTCCAAAGCTTCTAACTTGATTGGTCAATTAATAAATTAAGGACGTGCTATTTATTCAAGAATTTTGTATGAATTTTCTATGATGAGCAACGATTTCAAAAATTTTCTGTTCAATTTTATCATCCCTGACGCTAGGTTAGGTTGGGTTGCGAGATCTTATTTACTCCCGTATACCATGTAGTGAAAATACAGATGACCTTTGCACCTTCTGCAATTCTATTTCCTCAAAAGGAAATTGTCGGCGGTGGGACCTCACTCCCCGCTCCCGTCGCCACGGATGAGGTCGTAAATGGTATATGTGACTGACTTTTGAGTAATCTGTTTACGGTAAAACGGGGAAAAATGGATGGTAAGGATTCTGACATATTGTGAAATTCTTGTCATCAATTAACTGTAGGAGTAATTCATACAGGTAAAAGCTGAAATAAATATTAACGTATGATCTGTTCCTCCGTGCTTCCCGGCTACTTCAGCATCAGTAATCTATCTGACATAACAAGGAAGAGGCCGATTTTAATCCGATCTTCCTGTCGCTTTTGTAGATAAAACGAAGCTCGAAAGTTCATCCCTATGTAATCAACCATAATAAATAGTACGAAAGGGGTATGTATCAGGGGGGAAAAAAGAAGATGCAGTGTAAGATTTTCCGGATTCTTGTAATGAAGCCTGTCAACGATGGCATGGGCCTGTTCTATCATGTAAAGAGGCTAGCAAGGAGGATTTACAGCGGAGTTGAGTCGGGGACTTGCGTTGTGTTAGTGTTCTGAGAGTTCCTATGGTGAGAGGGCGACCGTCTCTCCCTGGTGGCAAGCCACTGAACTGTTCTTGTTGCAATTGGGAGCCAAAGCTGCCTCCTCCTCTCCTGCTTCCTATTCCCTCCGCTGTATCTCTCGAACCTCGAGACCGCTGTGATCTCTGACTGCGATCTCTTTTCCGCCTCTGAGATGAGCTTCGAACCGTTGGGTCGTGAGGACTGATTCCCTGAACTAGGAACTGGCGTCGTGGAAGGACTCGGTGAGATTAGGCTGGTTTTATTGGTAGAGCTCAGTTTGCTCTCGAGCAGTCTCTTCCTATCCATCTCCTCCTTGATCTTCCCTATCTGGTCGTTCTCAACTGTTGCCACGGGATTCTCCTCATACGATTCCAGGGATGAGAACCGGTCGCTCGAGAGTGCATTGAGCATCTCGGAGTTTAAGAACATCAAGTCGGATGTGCTCACGTTGCTCCACCGATTCTGGAACACGACATCGGACACTACAATCTTATGATTGAACTTGTGAAGCGTCTTTTGCTTGTCTCCTTCTTGGATGATCAGGCTCTCCTCATCCTTGCCACTGCTACCGCTGTTACTGTTATTCGAACCCTTGAAGAGTTTCCGGAAACTACTTCCCATCCCGATGTTGAATCTCAACGAGGACCCTTTATTACTTCTGTTCTCCTCCTCCCGTTCGATGAAGATCCCAAGGCTGTTCTGGTCCTGATCAATCCTCTCTGACTGGTTCGACGTTAGCAGCCGCATGCTGTTGGAGTAGGCAAAGATGCTAGGGTCGTCGGGGCTGACACGGTGGCGGCAGAGGGGGCAGGTCGAGTGCCGCTCGAGCCACTGGTCGATGCAGTCGATGTGAAACGCATGCTTGCACTTGGGCAGGAGCCGGAGGATCTCAATGTCCTCGAACTTCGACAGGCAGACAGAGCACTCGAGCCCGGCTCGGGAGCCCCGGAGGGAGGAGAACCGGAAGAAGGGAAGAGACTCTACCACCGTCTTGTCGATACCCGAGAACCGCCTGGACCTCGTGAAGGCGTTGTTGCCACCTCTCCTGTCCAAGGAACCGTTGGCCCAACCGCCCCGGTGGCAGAACTTGGCGTAGATGAGGAGGATGAAGGTGATGGAGAACATGATCGAGAGGATCCCTATGACGACTGCTAGGCTTGGCTGGAAGTTCGAGACCATGTCACCCGACGAACTGCTGTCCCGTTGGTGCTGAGCTCGAACAAGAACACCATTATCGAACAACTCGAGATTAAGGATGATTAACAGAACTACAGGCATGAGAAGGACATGTCTGATTTGGTCCATCTCTTGGTCTCCAGAAGAACAGAGATTAAGGCATGGAAATGAAATCCTAGGTCTCGATCGTCGGGAAGAGAACAAGGAATCAGCTTTCATGGGGGAGGCTGATGAGTTGGAAGGTCGGCCGTTTATATACAGAAGCATGTGACCATCACGACATGTCTTTCCGTAAAAAGGGTTTTTAAATTCTTGGCATTTATTAAAAAGAGTTCTTCTATGGTTGTTGGTGTCCACATCCGATGGATTAATCAAAGAAATTAATTGAAAATACAATTAGGGTTTTTTCTATTGGTTTCTTGTGCTTCTCTTTCTTGAATCATTGTTGTTGTTGTTGTTGTTGTCAATAGATTAGTACGTAGTTGGGAAGTGGTGGAGAGGTGGTGCCATTGAGGAGCTTACTTAAGTCTGGGTATCTGACTTCAGGATTTGGGAGGCATCTCTCTGGGTAGTAATTTTGCATTTTCTTTGTATTATTCTCATTCCGATAAATTAAACCCAATGAAAAATAAAATACTATAATTGCCAAAGCCCTCTTTTTAATTAATCACGATCGTCAGTCCAAACACAAATACAATATCGAAAATCACAAATTTAGCCTTCCTTTGGTCGGAAGAACTTCTTGCTCTTGACTTTATCCTCGTTGAAGCACCCTCACCTTTTATACTATAAAATAACTCCTCTTAGCTGCAGCCTCTGTTGCTCTTCGATCAGCATGCCTTGTTGGCGCATGCTCAAACTCCTTCGGTTCAGCTTTTGATCATGTCAAAGATGCCACGGCTACTAAAACTGTCACCATTGAGCCTCGATGAATACACAAGGGACAACAAGTTCTATCTCCACATATCATCAGGAATGCTCCACCGAAAATCTTCCTACTTCTAGAGTCTCGCGTAATTTCTGCATCCATTAGAGTCCAGAAAGCTAAGAGAGTTGAGATTCTTCAGGTTCATCACGGCACAAATATGAAATCTAACAGAATTCTGATGACCCATTCTGTATCCTAATCTGTATAGTGCCAACCCAAGTCTGAGGGTAAACATGACACAGTAATTCTAAGCACGCTTCCATTATTGTCCTCCATGCAAACGAAAATATGCAAACTTAAATTTGAATTTCATCTTTTCGTTATTTCAACAATAAATTCGTGTTGGTTGTTATTTCTTTTTTAAACCCAATTATCAAACAGAGAGTCAATCAAAGCCTTAACATTTTTAAAAGTCAAACTTTGATGCCGTTTAATTAAGCAGAAAAGTCAAAGCCTTGGATTGGTCCGAACTATTGCCATGGAGGTAGGTAATCCTAATCCTTCCCCCACAACCCTTTTGAGAAAATGCTTACCTGCCCGGACATGTGTATGAGTTCAACTTCCCTACGTGTTAAATATGAACCGACATCGTCATTAGTCGAGCTGTCGACATCGGCCCACATCAACTTCTCTTTGTTTCAAACGTGACCTGATAATCTCAGGAAAAGTCCACGACCCGACATTAAGACCCGACCCGACCCGTCAACGCATTTCTCACCGCACCCACCAACACCCCCCGCTTATATTTAGTTCTTGTAATGATAAGCTAAACAACTAATAATCTGAAGGATACGAACCAGCTGACCCATCGAAAATAATTGTTCGATTACAGGGAATTCGAAGTCAAGCTAGGCATCCGAATTTAAATGCTAGTTAAAATATAAACTGCAGAAATTCTATTTTATTGACATTATTGCAGACTTGCCGTGTATGCGGGAGGTTGCCAATCATTTCTTTAAGCCAGATACACTTAATACAACCAATTTGGCAGGTATATATATATATATATATTGCAATTTGCGCTAATCATCAATTAATAACAAAGTAGTAACATTCACGGTTCTTCCACAGAATCTCCAATTAATTTCCCCATTTTAAAAGTCGAATTTTCAAAAAAATAAAGAAGAAGAAGAAGAAGAAGAAGAAGAAGAAGAAGCTAACAGGCTTGCTAACGTACGCGCTTTCCTCATCCATGGATTAGACCTCTTTGAAGAACGGTGATGTAATCGTAGATTAGTCCGTTCAATACGTCTGCTTTGTTTTAAGATACGTAAAAAAAGGGCGGTTGCCCTAATAGGAATAGCTAAAAATAAAAAGGGCGTGAAAGTTTATAAGTATTTNTGGAAAATAAAAATAAAATACAATATGATAGATTTGGTGAGGGGAAATTTTAACTTATTTTTTAGTTGAACTAAAAGATAGTAAATTGAGTAAATTAAGGAGGTTGTACGGGAAAAACTTTTCACCAGGGAAAAGTCAAAAGTTAAGAATTGAAATGTGTGAGTTTCTATGTTTGACTAATTCAGTACNTTCACCAGAGAAAAGTCAAAAGTTAAGAGTTGAAGTGTGTGAGTTTCTATGTTTGACTAATTCAGTACATATGGTAGTGCATGCTGAACAGCCAACGACTGTAAAAAAAAAAAGAGAGAGAGAAAGAAGAAGAAGTATTAATCTTATTAGACTAATGCCGTTTATCATATACAATATTCAAGAATTCCCTACCTCATGCATTAAAATTGAAAGCAGGTGTGAGAAATAATTTACCAGAATTATACCCAGTTAAAAAATTAATAAAAAATAGTGAAAATTATAAGAATTTAGATTTTATTGGAAATGTAATAGTCCACCGAGGGGGAAAAAAAACAGTTGGGAGTGGTAATAGCATAGGCTATAGGGGTCGGAAGGAACATGCAACATAGGGAAACCAGGCTGTGGGTGAAAGCGATAAGCACGGACCGACACATAGAATACACCGTGGATCCTGTGGGTCCACATGTATCGTACCGTCAGCGGCCACGCTTCTGCCGCCGAGTGGGGCCGCAATCAGACCGCCCAGATGATGTCATCACAGTGTCAGATCATACGTCCGATCCGTCGCCTGTCCACGATTCCGTTCCCCCCAGGCTCTTCAATTTGGTAGATGCCACTACACTGTTTGGGCCATCAATCGAGTAGCTCAATGTATGGGCCTGATTTGGGCCCAAAGCAGGCTGATTTATTCCAGAAACAAATTGGTTTGTTTTCATTTTTTCCAAAAATTTTCAAAATATCATTAATTAAATGGAATGAAGAAGGAAGATTATTAATTTGAGACTGAAAAACTTTTGGATTCGATTAATTAATGATATTTTTTCAAAATTCTTAAATTTTCTTTTTTTTTTAAAAAAAATAATTTTCAATTTTAGGATATATGAGAGTAGTTTGGAAAAAGGAAAAATAAGAATAAACTCGAGAAAGAGAAATGGAGAAGAGGAAAAAGAGGCACGTGGGAGACATGAACTTCACGAGATCGTCATTGATCGGTAGAGTCTGACTTTCTGGGTCCCACTTCAAACAGAGCGTTCCTCGTGCCCTGCGCCTCGCTTACTGTTTGAGCAATCGCCATCTAACTGCCACGTCGCCTGCCGAATCACCCATTTGTCCCCCCAAAGTGACCGTACAGAGAACTGCTTTTATGCCCGGGTTTCACACTTCCCCTCAGCAACATCTGGCCTTTTACAGTTAAAAGAATCGATTCAGTCTGAAAGAAACAAAGTTTTACTAAGCACTTCTTTTTTTTCTTTTTATCCCTTCTCGTCGAATTTATGGAAGGCTTCTGCATGCCATCTCGGGTTCTTCAAAACCCAGATTCCAAAGTCGTTTTCTTTTTCTGAATTTATATAGAGTGTGGTCTGCTTTCGGCCGCCCGAAAGTGCGCAAGCTGTGGGAGAGTGATGACCCGAAGAGTGGGGGGCATGCAGAGACCGTAAGATTTGCGTAAAAGCCAAGGAACTGGATAAAGATCATCAAATTCGATAGCTTCTCACTCTCTCCATGACGTACAATACACTCGGTTAGTACAATTCAAATTGATATTTAACGTATGTTATCTGATTAAAGTATTATTTTTTTTCTCTTTTATCTATATCCTTTACCCCCGGGGAAGCATTCGTTCCTCTGTGATGGGAGTTCTTGGAAATGGGGGTAAAAGCAGATTCTTCCCACTTTTGGGTGGCTATTTATATGGGGTCAGGTCAGTTTCTGTTTCTCATGCAAATCTGTCTCTGGGTATTGCAGATTTGAACTTGTTCGCGACCAGTGGCCTTCCATTTTGGTGTTTCCTCTGTGTAAGCAACTTTCTGTTCTTCTACCGACAGTCACAGAGGACTCTGTGCCTCCTCCTGTGACTCAGTTTTGGTGATTTATATGATTCAGACAAGGTGCTTTTGTACTGTCTATGCTGCAATATCTGTGTCCCAGGCGTTGTCTCTTTCTGATCTCTTCTGCTTATACCGGTGAATGTGGAAACTGAAGTGGCTTTTGCTGTGGTGCCTGCAATTAACTGTATATACGCTTCATTTAGAATTTATGGCAGTTCTTGTTGTATTGTCAATGAAATGCTGATTGGACAACAGTGTTAGTCTTCTTAATCATCCGTTACTATTTGGAGGAGGTCCTTTGCCTTGGAAACGTTGTGTCAGGTGTTTTCTGCGGTGAAAATAGTTTCAATCTCTCCGTTACTTCATTTTCTTTGTTTATCCGTGCACTTGAATGAATCTGAGCTCAGTCGAGCTTGTGATTTTTACCTTCTGTCATAGGACTTATTGTTGGAATGGGAGATTTCTCTGCTGATGAAGATGACGCATCCGACATTACAACCACTGTGAGTGAAATTCCTGTCTTATGATATCAAATACATCAACACATTCACCTATCTAGTGGCTGATTGCGATGACAGTACATTTCTCTTTACATCATTCAACTTATATCAGGTTGGAGATGCCATTAATTACGCTTACTTCATGGATGGATATGGGGATCGGATGAGACAGTTGGTGAGATACTTTATTTAGATAATTTTATATCAACAGTTGAAAGACTTGGTTTAAGTAATCTAATGTCTTACATTGTATTTATCTGCCAAGCTTATGTTGATTTAAGTCATCAGCCTCTGACCTCTACTCCTATAGATAGATCCCTGGAGTTATTAGGAGATCTTATTGAGATAGTAGAATCAAAGATTCAACAACCTTTTGAAAATATATCCAAGTCAGGTTTCTTTTCAAATAACATTTTTCTAGACTTGATTTTACCTTTTTCGTTTTCAAAATTCAGCTTCTCTTTTCAATGTCTAATCTCAAGGCTTTTTTTTTTCTTTTTAATCAGGCCCCTTGTTATGCCCTGAGAGACACAAATGTTCTGCTGAATCAGCTGGGATTCTTCTCGTCAGTGAACAATATTTTTTATCACATATTGGCGATTAGCTCTCATATAACTCAGCAACTTATTGTCTTCATCGGTGGGTCGTACTGTATTTCTTGTGTATGTTTTATATATAGTTTTAAGGTGCTTATTCCATAAAGTAGAATCTCATCTAATACAGTGTTTTTCTATAAATGATATATTTTGTTGGGTTATTTACTGAAATGTATAGCTGGAAGTAATTAATGTATATTCTCAGAAAGCCTCGTCGTGAGCGATGTCCGTATACCCTCTGAAGGATCAGTGGTTCTTTCTTCGCAACTACCGAGATCTTCAAGTCACGGTATACATAAATTTGTTCCGGAAGATGGTTCATCCTTGAACCAACAAATTCTTGAAAGAACAGCCTCCTCAACCAAGGAAGACTTGCTTGTAAATACAAGATCAGAAATTGACAATATGATTTACAAATGTCAGGGTGCACCCCTCATTTGTCAGGGGTAACAATGTTTATTTTCTTGTAATGGGTTATGCTTCTAGTAGAATTCTTTTGCTGGTTCTTGAATTGGAAGTGTCTTGTATCTCCACTCCAAATTCTTGCTTGACCATTGTACTGAATGTCAACTTGATTATCTAAATTTTTTGCATAACCGGTGTAGGTTCATGCCGCCATTGTTATCTTTGAGGCTTGCCTGGAGGTTCTTAATGGCTTCTTGGCGACTCTCCATCTCTTGTGTCCAAAATGCTCAATTTCGTCTCTGCAGGTAACAGAAGTCGAATTCCTTTTATGGTTCTACGGAACTGGTGTCTTTTGGGCACTCGATGACGGTAATATTTTAGTGCAAATTGGCTTATGTCTACCCAAATGGTGAATTCTTGACCCATGATTGGGTAAATTGGTTGATTTAGTTGTAGTAAATATCATTTGTAGCATATCAGATGTAATGTCTTGTTGATGGCACATATTGGGGGCTTCCATTTGAAACTGATCTCAACGTTCATTCATGATTGTAATTTTTATGGCATCTTCAGCTTTATATCCCGATTTCAAAAGTCGTTGCATGGGTCTGCTGATGACATAGGATGGTTACAGTGGACTCCAGGAATGGCTCCTGTTATTGATGGTACTTCGAGATTTCTGGAACTTCTAGATGCCATAAGGTCTGTAATTAACTTAGTCAGAGACTAATAAGGATACTTTAATAACCTACGCTTATTCATAGATAATTATTTCCGTTTTTTTTTTCAGGAATGGGGAGCACACACTCCCTGATTCGTTCGTTTATCTCCTAATCCCAGGTATAAAGCTGATCGGGGTTTCTGTTTTTTCAGTTATATGTGGTTTTGCAGTACAGAGATAATATTTGTTGCAGCATAAATGTAGTCTTCTTGTCTCAACAGTTTCAGTTGTGTCTAATATTTGTTTCAGTTCCTTAAATGATAAAATCTGTAAACACATGTTTTCTTCAGGTCTTTTCAGCAATCACGGGCCCCTTTACTTCGTGAGCACAAAGAGGTTCTTCTCTAAA
>CXYZ01012187.1:1076117-1087475 GCA_900006705.1 Sonneratia caseolaris
TTTTTTTTTCAGGAATGGGGAGCACACACTCCCTGATTCGTTCGTTTATCTCCTAATCCCAGGTATAAAGCTGATCGGGGTTTCTGTTTTTTCAGTTATATGTGGTTTTGCAGTACAGAGATAATATTTGTTGCAGCATAAATGTAGTCTTCTTGTCTCAACAGTTTCAGTTGTGTCTAATATTTGTTTCAGTTCCTTAAATGATAAAATCTGTAAACACATGTTTTCTTCAGGTCTTTTCAGCAATCACGGGCCCCTTTACTTCGTGAGCACAAAGAGGTTCTTCTCTAAAATGGGTTTGGCTTGTCACATAGCCAAAATCCACAGTGAGGTAAACTATGTTATTGTACTTGATTGAGAAGAGAACACTTGTTCCACATAAGCTCTGATTATTAGTTTTCGGTGACATGTTTCCCTATCTTCAAAAATTGAAAAATGCAGAGTAGAAGGGTATTCTGAAATTTTCATAATCTCATCAATGACATAAAACGCAATTTTGTTTCTAATTGTCGAGAAGAGAAATAATAGGAACCTTTGAAGTGCTTTTCCTCTACATTAAGAGCGAAGGATATATGTTTATTTTTCTCCTCCTGTAATCTTATCCTCCATGGATTTTTGATGTCGAAAATATCTTATCGGCTCTATGAAGGCATCTGTGGAGCACAATGCATGGGAGCTCAAGCAGTACATCGAGGAGCTATATTGGGGCTCAGGTAAACGTGTGATGTTGCTCGGCCACAGCAAGGGTGGGGTAGATGCTGCTGCTGCACTGTCAATGTTCTGGTCGGACTTGAGGGACAAGGTTGCGGGATTGGCTCTCGTGCAATCCCCCTATGGTGGGAGCCCAATAGCTTCTGATATTCTGCGGGAGGGCCAGATTGCAGACAAAGAGACCCGAAGAATCATGGAACTGATCATATGCAAGCTAATTAAGGTGCTAATTTTGTTCAACATGGATTAATGCCTCAGACAGCTGGGATGTATTTTTCCATATTAAGAAGCCGTGAACCCTTTTAATTAGTAATGGGTAGTAAATTTGTTTATTTTACTTAGTTATAAGGGGCTTGAGGAGAGTTGTGTTGAATGTGCTAAATATTTTTCATGATGAACCGAATATCTTTTTCTCTTGTTAATCACCCAAGTTCGCAGAAGATTTGCATACTGAATAGGAGAAATCTAGTGAAGTATTTTATCCAGCTCGTCTCATTTTCTATGCACTTTTAATAAGCAGAAAGCTGAGAAGATGGAGAACCGTGGATTACTTTGTCCCAGTCTTTCAGGACCGAACAGAATTACGGACTTAAAAGTTTTCTAGGCGATGACAATATTTGTTCATTGGTGTTTTTTGGTGCCTAGGGCGATATACGAGCGCTGGAGGACCTCACCTACGAGAAACGAAGGGAATTCATCCTCAAGCACAGACTCCCCGAGCAAATCCCTCTCATCTCCTTCCACTCCGAGGCGAGCATAGCACCTGGTGTCATCGCCACGATGACCCACATTGCCCATGCAGAGCTCCCCCGGCTTCCCGCCCTCAGCTTCAGGGCCGAAGAACCCCTCAATGATCTTATTCTTCCAGGGGGACAAGTTCCTGTGGTGATCCCCCTCTCTGCTGCTATGGCTGCGTGCGCTCTCCATTTGAAGCTCCGGTATGGGGAGAAGAGTGACGGGCTGGTTACTTGTCGGGATGCTGAGGTCCCTGGTTCGGTGGTCATCCGGCCGGACCGGAAATTGGACCATGCCTGGATGGTTTATTCTTCTGGACGGAGGAATCCTTCCGATCCTGATTCCCGTATGATGTGTGAGGCTATACTAACGATGCTCGCGGAGCTTGGGAGAAGCAGAACCAGAGATGGCAGCAGTATGGGGAAGTAATCCCCCACTCGTTTGGTCGCTAAGTGGGGAGTTAATGGGGTTAATGATCTATGTGTGATGAAGAATCTCTTCTGGTGTCTCCTGCATATTCATTTCTAGTTTCCATCAGCACATTCATGGTTCGGCTGCGTTAAGAGATTAGTCACGCAGTCACCTGAGTCTTGAGTGCAATGTAACAGATGAAGCTTAAAAAAAAAGAAAAAGCAAGCATATTTAACAACATAATTTCCCCTTGATTTTAATCATGGGGGAAGATCCAGTAACCTGGATCCCAACTAAGAGCTAAGAACTTATAACATAGTAGTTTCAAGTCAAGGTCGACTCCCGTTGCATTTAATCTGGCTGGTGCAGGACAGCTGTCCCTTTCACGGGGCAGGGCAATGACAAATGAGGTGATTTTTACGGATCGATTTGATCCTTAAATTTTGCAATTCCGTGGAGCTGACACCGCTGCCAATAATAGATTAGTGATGAGAAAGATGCAATTTCACTCACCTCTCGAAGTAGTATCATGACCTCGATAAAATGGAGTTCAGCAATCTCGACCAAGACCCCCTACGTTCTGAAAACCAACTGAGGTAGCAGTTGTCCGGCTTGCTGCAGTGCCTTGCAACGTTAGATTATGATGAAGGCTTCTGCTTGTGACACGCACAAAACTTGAACGTGCACTTAACAGGCAAAAGCGCACCATATGAAGAGTAATTGCGAAGTTAACTGCCATATGTTGCTGACAAGGTCGAGCTCATGGCATTGGTTCCAAACTTTACGACAGGTGTTGTCGAATTTCCTATCGTGGGTTCTCCATCATGTTCGTATGATGGCGCGAGGAACTTACCCAATGATCATTTTTTACTTTTCATTACAAAGAAGTCCATGAGTAGGAGGAACGGGGAGAGGGATGAAACGACCGTGAAGAACTGACTCTACGGATGAGACTCAAAACGGAGTGCAAGACCCATATACTTAATAGAATATAAAAGAAGTATTAAGAGTTATATTAGGGAGGTTCGAACAAAAACACATGTCAAACAGTGATGCGAACTGTCATTTTCATATTTTTCATCTCACAGAAAGTGACATTCAGCTGGATTCCCTTAACAGGCCCACTTGCATCTCGAAGTCTCGTGCTCATGGAAGTAAAGATCGTACAGACTGTGAAGCTTCTTGCACATGGAGAAAAAAAAAAGATAAAATTGCAGAGACAGCGACAGTAGAGAGGAGGATGGGACAACGTAATTATTGAGAAATAGTAGTGTATGGCAAACGGGGCCCCCCTTCCAAGATCCGGACACACACAGTATTAATGCCCCGGTTTGAGACACCGCATGCAGCGATCGCATCCAGAGGCAACGTCTCATCCCTCCCCGGGCAGACGAACTTGTCGGAGCTGAGAATTCATGTCGATCCCGAGAAGGCTGCCCGGGCTGACCATTCTCTGTCTCTGGTCGGTGCAACGCAACACCTCGGAGGCCCCTCGTCGGTATTTACCCGAGACATCATCCGGCTCTGACTTCCCGAGCTGCCGCCCAGATGTTCTGTGTCCTGTGTTTAGATACACGTCCGTTTGGAGATCTGTGTAATGAGCATTCTCTTTTGCCGGTGTGGCTTCATTTCTTGAGGGAGTTATTGGTGTGCGTACGTGTACGGGCAGTCTGTCTTTGTGCGCAATCATCTACCTAAGGGGCCCACCTTGCGGGCATTTACTCGGAAGCCCACTTGATATCCCAAGCAATAAATTGAGTGGGCCTCAAAGTGGCCCCAGCCCTTTAAATCCGATGCTCTCGAGATGGTTAAGTTGCTGTCAACAAGTACTCCAATTATTTAACCTACCGGGGGGAGGGGGGATCACAGAAAATTGACAAGGCAGAGAGTGCAATTTCTTGAAAGCCAGCTACCTTCCATCATCGTACTCCGCAGCAGCACCACCGGAAATAATGCTTCGTGATGGATTTCTTGTTATCGTTGCGCGTCGAATTACCAACTAAAATATTTCCCTTATGATAACGAGACGCCCCTTTAAAAGAATTAAACATAAAATGAAACAAGTGTTTACATTTTTTAAAAAAATAAATAAATAAGGGATTAAAGACACGGATAGATACGACTAGAGTTTTTGGTTGGGACATGAAGAAGAGAAGAGGTGAAACAGAGCTATTCTTCCGCACAGCTAGGGTTCTGTAACTGAAGGTAATTAATCGCACCGTCGCGATCAACTAGGGCATCAATTGAAGTTGATATGTCGCCATTAACCGATCACTCGCATCAACTTGACTTGGCCAGCAACGCCCCCCCTTAGATTCTCACTGATTTTGTCTCTGCGTTATGTGGAGAAATATTGTCAGCACAATTTCGCGGGATTGTGCGAACGCTTTGCATGAAATATTACTCCACCTAAACGCAAACAGTACCCAGAAAGTAAATGTAGAAAAACTGACTTTTTCTCTTCCATTTTCTGATGAGGCGATGATGCTCGATTTACTACTTCACCCGTCTGGATGGACGGAGAGCATATATCATATGTTGTTTGTCGATGGAACTGTGAATAATATAGTGAGAAAGTTTGTAGTACTGCTCGAGTCCACCGGGGATTTGAGGTTGAATGGTACATTGTCGTCGAATAATTTGATGTTTTACGAACCGGATATTTTGTCCTTTCTATCATTTTTACATCTCCTTTCCCTACAAATATCGACTCATGGAGAGTCGTACACACGGCATTGAGAGTTGCCCCCATCTATTAAATGCAGTCCATATTGTATGTGGCCCTTGCCCACATGCTTATTCTTGGTCACCAAGCACGTAAATGATACATAAAATCATATGTTATATATATATATATATATTAGAAATCTCAGTTTACCTTAAATTTTATTTTATTTTTTGTATAATCATATACATATATTCCCTTTTCATCTGAAATTGAATGACGTATTCCAATTTTATCTTAGTATCTTATTAGATCTTAATATGCCTGCATGGGCTTGGTGATCACGTAAAACTCCCTGTGTCTCATCAAGTTGGGGTATTTATTTATTTATTTATAGGCGTCACTTATACAGATGAAAAACATATATAAATAATTTGGATATAAGAGAACATATATATACATATATATATAATATTGTACGCATGAGATGGATCGGTCTCCTACTATCAATTGCATCAAGGTGGTGCTCCTCTGTCATTCACCTAAAAATTAAATCCTTTGCCACCATAGCTGTAGCCCCAGCTAATTAGAACTCATTAAAGCGACCGAGGGCACGGTTGGACTAGTAGACAAAAGGAGGTACTTCTACTTCATATTACTACTCATTATCATATCGTATTTTCAGGGCAAAAGTACATTCGGCTACTACTTCCCTCGAGTAATGCTAACTCTTCGAGCCGGAGACGAAGACATAGAAGAGATGCCTGCTCGCGCTTTTAGCTTGAGACCGTCCATACGCAGCGCTGTAAAGATCCACGGCCGAGCGGCCGCCATTGACTAAACAAGGTTGTCATAATGGTAAGAATCGTATTACAGCAGGACCCGGCTGAGCTGAAGAGTCAGTCATATTATTGATAAGGAGCGCGACAAGAGTAAAAAACAGGGAAATAGATGGGGACGTGACAGAGATATTCTCTCCATCAAAGACATTTGAAAAATAGACCTGTGTAAGCCACGGCACAGGGTTGCCGTCATGTCGCTGTTTATATTCTTTTGTACGGAGCCTATGGTGCAGGTGAATGTCCCCATCGTTTATACAACATTTGAAGGAAATTCCAGATCGCAAATACTCATGAAGGCTACATATGTACATAACTGAATCAGTAGGGCTCGCTCTTTGACAGCATTAATCATTAAATCACAAGATCTCGATGGAGGAGATTAGAGGAATGGAGGAGCGTAAATAACATCATATGAAGAACAATGGAGTTCAGCTTCTCATCAAACTGAGATGGGATAGAGTGTCACAACACATGACCCCGTTTTCATCTGCAGCAGCATATTCTGATTTGCCCAACTTGTCATCAATAATTTAATTCGCATAATTGACTATGTGGCAAATCAGTCATCTCTTGTCGATTAGGTTGCCCCTTCCCTCTTATGGCCTGCGGCCCGGTAATTCAAAGGTTAATTGTCGTAAACGTATCCGCCTTCCTGGTCATATACCGTCTCTGTCAGCCGGTTGATCATTTCAATTGGACAGGTCATAAGCAATAATAATACTGTGTGTACTCTCGAGTGAATTGGCGATATCTGTCCAAGATATGAATTAATCCATCTCTCGGAATCATGCATGCCGAGAAAGAGATTAACCGATGCAAGTATTTGCCAGGGCATAAAGTTAACCATGGTAACCTTTAACCACGGGGAAAAGCTAGCTGGTGCCCGCCGGGAGCTAGTTTTCGGAGAACGATTGCCGGTCAGAAATCGAATGATGAAAACACTAAAACAGCATTGAGGTGATCAATCTAGACAACAGAGCACGACCCGCGACAGAATTACCGTGTTTAAAGGGAAAAACGTCAATGCAATGACATTATTGCTTACAAAGAATGAATATTCACTTATATTATTTATTGATCGTATTCAATTATAAATTATGAAACCTCCATTATAGTCTAAAAATTATTACGTTTTAAGATCTTTTATTTCGACCATAAAGAAGAAAGCGTGTTTTTTTTTTTTTGGGTGTGCTAGTGCGTGTGTGCGCGCGCGTGAATGATGATCTTTCATGAATAATTACTAACAGAAAAGCTGGACTCTTAATTGAATCTTTGGATGATTGACTATAGGAGGATATATTATACGTGTCAAGCGAGGCAAGATAGCATTTTCTGATCTTCGATAATACCCTTTGCAGTAAGGAAAACGGAAAGACGGGCAGGTGAAAGGGAAAGAAGGATTCAATTTCAACTTATTGTTTAGAACTCTTGCATAATTATGGGAAGACGTTATATTGATGAGCCACCTCACGCACATGTCCAAATCACTGCAATTAAAGTGGTAGGGAGCTTGAAATGTATGCCCACTCTTGCTGTAGGGCAGTGCGGTACGACGGCCGCTCGTTTTCCCCTGTTTCTAATCACACAATTTGGTGGAAAATAATGTTTGTGGATATATTAAATTGTGACGTAGTCTTTTTGCTAGGAAGACGATCATATCGAGCCGAAGAGATCTTAACTGGGCTTCGCCGGCTCCGATTTGAATAGTGGGGTGGGGGGTGGGGGGAGGGGGGGAAAGGCCTAGGATGCAGCATCATACGATTTCCACCCAAATTCCTGTCACTTGTTTCTTCTCCACAGTCGCTTGGATTCTTGGGCGCATCCATCTCGTTGATAGCTTTGCAAGTGCATCTGCGGATTTCTACAGGTGTTTTCTTCGACAGAGAATCCTCACAAATTGTGAGATTAATTGCCGCTTCTCCGTGTCTCTCTTGATACTCCTCATTTCTTACAATTACATCCACTTTTGGTCGCATTAATTGGGATTACTATGGATGTGGGTTGAGAAGTCTTGATCGGTAAATGAAAGATTTATTGACAGAGAAGGGGTAGGCATCAGAGGTTGCAGGCGCACACAGAGAAAAACAGAGAGAAGAGGGGATGGCCGCGTCCTCACCATGGAGTAAAGGGGATTGCAGGCGTTGGTCCCCTGTAAACTCTACAAATGAACCGTCAGGTGTATATATATTTGTTATTCTGTTTTAGCTCTCTGAATCCATCCCCCCCACCTCTTCCTCCACTGAATCTCATCTCCCTTAAATAAATTTAATCAATTCTTCTGTTGTGTGTGCATTGGCAGGCTTCTGCCATAGCTAGGACACACACACCTTAAACTCTCATCTTACTCCCCCATTTGACTACCCTTGTACCTTCAACTCATCCCTTCTGGAAGTAAATTCCTCCTCTTTGCTTGGACAGAGATTCTATCGAACTCATCCAAATGCTGCAGGAGAGGTATAGAAAACAGTAAATTAATTACACAGACTCAATTTTCGTTTCAAAGTATGTTGAAGTCACTTCGTGATCATGGATAACTCCTAAAACTCCGTTTTAAGAATGCGATTCATGCATTCCCGAGAGATGTCTTCCATCCGAATGCATGAAAGTCTCAGAGAGCTTAACTGGTGAATATATAAGAGGCTTAAAGGTGCGGGGCGACACAACGTACAGATTGAGTAACTCATAATGCACGTACTTCACAGAAGAGGCGGGGATCCACCTGTGAGAGAAGACAAAGAAATCAACCACTGTACGTGGTCGAGTGGTTCGGCACTCATCATTTCAATGGGCGAGTCCTCCCTGTGGCGGGAAGTTCCTAACCCCTTAAATGGGCCGATCCGAGACGATCCGGATTAGTCAGCTGGACAAAGTTCAACTGGAAACCGACGGTTTATACCAAAAAAGAAGAGAAAGAAAGCATATTGTATATGCTTTTGTTTTCTTATATCAATAGCATTTAATATCATAATAATAATTAATTTATTAGATAATATATTATACCATTTAAAATCTAATATTAATCCCCATATATATACCTCAAAAAGTTTCGAATTATTAATTTAATTTACTATATATTATCATATTACCAACTATATGATCCACTTAGGTTCTTGTTTCTACCTATTTATTAGCAATAATTAGGGCTCTTTTTTCCTTCCTTTGAGTCTACATGTGTCGTCGACACACGGCCAGATAAGTAGATTCATCCTCGATCAAAGGGAATGCCAATGGAGTTAGAATTTACATAAGAAAATAGAAATAAAGAGATTTAGAGTTTTGTATAAAAAATAAATAAATAAAGACATCTTAACTTTATGTTGAAAGTAAAAAGGACTCGGTTGTACCAAATTCATTTCTTCACCAACTTTATTCTTTTTTTTTCTATACGTAGAATATGAATATTTACACTAGTGGGCATGAGAAGCTGCACTTATACAACATTTCACTAGTGACGTGAGGATACTTTCAAAATTTTCGTCAGTTGTTCTTTATAATAAATTAATATTATATAAGGAAAAAAATCCTCAATGTAGATGTAGAGCTGAACATTTTACTTTTTTAATGTATACATTGGAATGATTCAGTCTGTTCAGCCAACCTATTTGCGAGAGTACAAGTCATCACTCGAGGCATCCATCGGCCCCGGCCATAAAGTTGAGTAACCTAATATCGCCCACTCCAAAACTTATGTTTATATGAGTTTGATCGATTAAAATAATTTTACTTGTAGTTTTATTAAGTATTGTTTTAATTTAAATTTTATAATAGGAAAAATTTATAATTACAATAGTTTGTATCATTTGTGAATAACTTCAAGTTAATTGATATTTATTAAATTTTTAGATATAAAATAATGTGTGAGAAGGATGAAGATTAGATACATATGCTTAGTGTTTTTAACCAAATAATAAGATATAAATCTATTGAGATAATTTTATATCAAATTTAAATAATATTTTAGGGCCAAGTCCATAATAAAAGAATTTTTTTCACTTAAAAATGTATACTCGGATTTAAATTTATATTAGTCATAATTAATTAAATTTATACGTGACAAGGGATACACGTGGAAAAATTCTTTTCTAAAAGGAAGGGATGAGTCAGTCGTGCGGGTGGGTGTGTTTTGCTCTTCCCGTAAGTTCACAGTATATAACAGCTCTCTCCCGCAAGTTTTCCCATTCAACCTCTCTCTCTCTCTCTCTCTCTCTCTCTCTGACTTCTAGTTTGTTCCCTTCTGCCCCTCGTTCTTCACCAAGAACTCGTAGTGGAGCAATCGGCAGAGTGAGCAAGTGAACAGAGCCCGCAGCCAAGTGAATAACCATAAGCACACACTCAGTATCACCGTTTCAGTGATCGGTCTAGTGAAATTATAGCAGACTCAATCTATGGCGCCGTCTGATCCGATGGCAGAGCCGCCGGTTTCGGAAAACAAGTCGAGCGCCGAGACCCCGCAACTGAAAGGAGGGCTGGACCCGGGTCGGAAGAGGGCCCGAGATGGGGTTGCAAGTGAGACCAAGCACTCGACCTACCGGGGTGTACGGATGCGGACATGGGGCAAATGGGTGTCGGAGATCAGGGAGCCCCGGAAGAAGAGCCGGATCTGGCTCGGCACCTTCGCCACCGCCGAGATGGCCGCCAGAGCCCACGACGTCGGCGCCCTCGCCATTAAGGGCCCCTCTGCCATCCTCAATTTCCCCGACCTCGCCGCCTCACTCCCCAAGCCCGTCTCCTCCTCACCCCGTGACATCCAGGTGGCCGCCACCATTGCCGCCTCGATGGACCACCTCCTCCCCACTGCATCCCCCTCCAACGTCCCAACCGCCGAGCTTCCCTCCCCCGTGGAGCCGTCTTCCTCCGAGTCGACATCGGCTGCAGCCTCCTACTCATCGTCCTCTTCCACCGAGACAGTGTCGCTGGTCGGCGAAGTTTCCACCCCAGAGCAGGAGCTGGGCGAGATCGTGGAGCTGCCACGCCTCGGGACGAGCTTATACGACGAGTTCGTGTTCGTGGACCTCTTCGAGCTCGATCCGTGGGTCGGGTGGGACGGGCCGAAAGATCCGGCCGCGAGCTCTTTCATTATAGATGATGAGATTACAGTAACATCAGTGCAAGAGGAGAGCGCGGTAACTAGCGTGTTTGAGTCCTCACTGTGGCAGCATTAAAATTATTAAATTATATTAGATTGAAATGCCATGATCGGGTCTCCCTGCCATTTTGTTCTGTCTTTTTCCCCTGATTAATTATAGTACTCATTAAAAATAACGATCAAAGTTTACCCCCATAAAGGCGATCAGAAATTACAAAATTTACCGCCATGAGCCTCTGATAGTCAGATATAATAAAATGATTTACAATTCCAAGAAAAAAAATTGACAAATTTCAATGTATATTGATGGGGGAGACGATGGAGATAGATCGGTGGCCACGACAACACTTGCCATCCCTCGACAGATGCCGACAAAGTTCTCTGTAGTCCTCTCGGTCCCGACAGTAGCCACCACAGGAGCCCTTCCACGGCTTTCACAGGCAAGACAATTCTAGGATTTTTTTTTAAATAAAAAGGAAATTATAACCAATAATAGAGTGCTGCGATGTGCTGTTGCAAATTCTCGTGTTACATTCTTAATTTTATGGTGCCCACACACCAGTGGCCTATGTGACATCAGCAAAAGTTGAAGTAGAAATTAATTAAGATATAAAATGTGTAAAATTAATAGTATATTATTGAGTTATATATATTTATTGTAATAGAAAAAGAAAAAGAAAAATATTTTAACTTCCCATTGGGCCTTCATTTATTTTTTCTTTCTCCTTATTTTCTATTTTTGTATTTCTCTTCCAATACCCATACTATTGATATGTGGGGAAGCCCGGGAAAAAAATTACTCGAACGTAATTTACAAGTTGGATTTAAACTTGATACAGACCAGTCGTATTTTCCTTGGTGGGACAATTTATATTAGAGAATATGTATTTAACCTCTTTTTTTTTTTT
>CXYZ01012187.1:1087691-1122045 GCA_900006705.1 Sonneratia caseolaris
CCAATACTAATAATCCTGATCAAGCAGACGAAGTGGCTTTGATACGTTATTCGCAACAATCAGATTTTCGTCGAGACACAATCAAAGGATCCATGCGTGCTCAAAGACGTAAAACTGTTACCTGGGAACTAGTTCAACCAAATGTACATTCCCCTCTTTTTTTAGACAGAAAAGAAAAACCCTTTATTTCTTTTAATATCTCCGAGCTAGTAAAATTCATTTTTAAAAACTCGATGGATAAAAAAACAAAAAAATTAATAATTTCGGATTATACAGAGGAAGAGAGAAAAGAAAATGAGAAAAAAAAAGAGGAACAAAAAAGAGAAGAATACAAAAGAGAAGAGAAAACACGAATAGAAATAGCAGAAGCCTGGGATAGCTTTCTATTTGCTCAAGTAATAAGAGGTTCCGTATTAGTAAGCCAATCCTTTCTTAGAAAATATATTATATTACCTTCATTGATAATAGCCAAAAATCTAGTCCGTATGTTATTATTTCAATTTCCCGAATGGTCCGAAGACTTAAAAGATTGGAATAAAGAAATGCATGTTAAATGCACCTATAATGGTGTTCAATTATCAGAAACCGAATTTCCAAAAAATTGGTTGACGGACGGTATTCAGATAAAGATCCTATTTCCTTTTTGCCTTAACCCTTGGCACAGCCCTAAGCTACGATCCCCTCAAAAAAATCTGTTGAAACTTAAAAATAAAGGACAAAAAGACGATTTTTGTTTTTTAACAGTTTGGGGAATGGAAACTGAACTTCCTTTTGGTTCTCCCCGAAAAAGACGTTCCTTTTTTGAACCCATTTTCAAAGAACTCAAAAAAAAAATAAAAAAATTGCAAAAAGGGTCTTTTCAAGTTATACAGTTTTTAAAGGAAAGAACAAAATTTTTTCTAAACATCTCAAAAGAAACAAAAAAATGGGTCATCAAAAGAATTCTATTTATAAAAAGAATAATAAAAGAACTTTTAAAAACAAATCCCCTTCTATTCTTTGGATTAAGAGAAATATCTGAATTGAGTGAAACTAAAAAAGAAAAAGATTCGATAATGAGTAATCGGATGATTCACGAAGCGTCCATTGAAATTCAATTTATGGATTTGAAAGATTTTTCATTGACAGAAAAAAAAATGAAAGATCTGGCTGATAGAACAACCACAATCAGGAATCAAATAGATAAAATTACAAAGGATAAGAAGAACGGATTTTTAACTCCGGAACTAAATAATAAAACAACCATTAGTTCTAATAAAAAAAGTTCTCCTGTTAAACTAGTACAACCAATAAAAAATATTTCGCAGAAATTAAAAAGAAGAAATGTTCGATTCATCCGTAAATCATATTTTTTTATAATATTTTTAATTGAAAGGATATGTATAGATATGGTACTATCAATCATTTTGTATTTTGAGTATCATCAATCATCAGTACGCAAATCTTGAATTACTTATAAGGCATTCGACTTTTAAATGCCAGTTCAGATCTGGCATATTAAATAATAACTTGGTATTACAGTAAGCAAAAATGTTCCCATAAAATAAGAAAATATAATAATAAACTGAGGTGCTTTATTTTTTTAAAAAAATTGAAAAATAAATTAGGAGAGGTTAAAAAAAAAAAAAGAGAAGACATGCACCGCCCAGAATCCAACATATGTGTAAGCAGAAATTTAGCATTTGGTCCCACAAATCTCTATGACCAATTTCTAATATATTTGACCCCACAGAGACATTGTCTCTGCCTGCCCCTTTTCTAAAAGAACGGCACCGCAGATACTACGATTCCTCTTGCTTGCATTGTCTCCATATTAATACATTTTGTATATAATCTTACCTAATTTATAGGTTTATAAGTCAATAAATTTGTCCTTTCACAAAAAAGAAGATAATTAACCAAAAAAATATGAATTTTTGGTCATTTGAAGTTTTGCCACCAATTTTTAATTTTGAGTAAAATAATCATGAACTTTTATTTTGATAAATTATTTATGACCCGTTTAACATTCTATTCAAAGCATTAACGGAATGTTTAACCGTTGTTAAAAATAGTTGAAATGACCTAAATACCCATACGATTAAGGATGAAAGACAAAAATACACCTCCATTCATATGAATAGCTTGAAAGAAAAATTGATCGGTAGAAACTTATGGCATAAGGTTGTTTTGATCAATTGAGCGAAAGTTTATCGGTGCAAAAAGTGCTATTGGTGTTGGTGAGTTGAAAAGCCTTGGTTTGGAAGAGTCGAAGGTGGGAGTAAAAAGGCCTCCATCTACGGCTTCCAATCACATTCTCTTCTCGCTATCAACTCCTCACAAAATACCTTTGTGAAGCTAATATCTTTTAACTTTTAAGTGCAATTCGGATTTCTACAATCGACCACTTCTCTTCCATGCCATAATTTTCAAATGTCCAATTTTGCCTCCATCGACCTCTACAAGCCGTTACATGAATAAGGAGGGGGCATTTCCATCATTTAAGATATGGGTGGTGAATACAGGGACTTTTATTAAGGTTTATGATGAAATACTAAACATGTGGTGGATGATTTATCAAAACAAAGTTCGTGATTATTTTCTTTTAAAATCTGAAGTTTATGTTGGAATTTTAAATTGATATAAATTTCATGATTTTTTTCAATTTTCCAAAAGAAAAGAAGAAAAATTGATTGGTCAATGTATACACATGTATACATACACACAAATCACTGCTAGTAGCAGCATTATTAAGGCCGACACCGCTCAACGTGATTTCATGAAGTCAAGACAGAAAACAATAAAGCAAATGATAATTCTCAGTATACCAATCTTCCATATTTGACTTGCGTATGTTGGACTGTATAAAGTTGGGAAGAAAAACAAAGCTGTCCGATAGAAAAAAAAAAAAAAAGCAACGTTTTGTTCCTTTCGTATGCTTTCTATTGTTTGGCTACTGAACCCTTCTTTCTTTTTGGGTGGTCGATTTTTATTTTTATTTTTATTTTTTGCAATTATTGTTTTTGCTTAAAAATTGAGTGAAAAATTCTCAAATTATTAGAACAAATTCAGAGTCAAAGCCCATTGCCCCACCTCTTAGCTGTGAGGGGACCCTCGAATATTCATACTTTTTCCCATATCTTCCTCATTTGTCCCTTTCCTCAGGATTTATGCCATGATTTGCCCCCCTTTTTCACTGTGATCTTCCTCATAGTTTTTAAGTTGAAACTAGATAGGCCGGTCGGTTGGTCGGCCGGTCGGTCGGTCGATCGATTGAACTAGTCTGATTAGAAACCGAAAATTCACCCAATTCAGTTAAGAGATAAATTATTTCTTGCACTCTGCATCATGTTGGACCATTGAAAATCGACCAGCTTCGGGAAAAACATATATATATATATATATAAATAAAAGATTGATTGAAAAAATAACTTGCAGTGTGAATGCACGAATTTGTCGGAAGAGGTGAATTAAAAAAAAAAAAAGGGAGCCAGTTTCTCCATTTCTGACTGACTGACTGAATTATTATGGGTGAAGCTGTAAACTTTCAGGGGGAGTGAACCAGGGCACGTGCACTTAAATTCTCATAGTTGNTCTAATCTTTATGTATTTATAAATTGACTACCATTACTTCTTCTGCTCTGCCTGTTAGTTAACGGGGAAAAAGTATTTAGTATTTAATCATCTGTAATAAGTATAGAATCTATCATTAAAAAAATGCTTAAGATGATAAGCACAAATACGGTAATATAGTGAGGATTAAATATGACAAATTTCCCTTATATAATCTGTGCTCAACTGCTGGATTTTGCAGTCAAATCGATCGGGTGATCTGTCTTCGTTTGTTGTTATTTTAGTAGACGACCATCGTACTTTAATTAGATCTGAAGTCCGACGCAAACTCCTCTGCATTTACCTTACATTAATTGAGCCTTTACCGGGAACAATATCATTAAAATAATCAGATTCTATTAAGGGGCACATGCAAATCTCCGCAAGCGCTGCCCAAAAATCTTCTGTCTATCATTTAAATTATATGGTAGTATATATATATATATATAATATAATGAAGTAATAGATCAGGTGGACATGGAAATAACATTCATATATCATAAATAATTAATAGTGACAGTTTCTTGCCCAAACTTTGTGATGGGTATACAAGTGTTTAACCAAGCTGGAGAGAACTTTGCCACCTACGTACGTACCTCAAAGCCGACGCTTAGACTACCCGCAAGCGCACGTTGGAAACTAGAGAGTACGAACAACAACGCACCAAATGAGAGTGTGCAGTCTTGACCTTAATCCTGTGTAGTAATAATGTTTCATATCGATCTGTGGGGGCAATGTCGATGATATAGATGTACACGGTATATATATATATATATATATGTAGAGAGAGAGAGAGAGAGAGAGAGAAACAGGAAACCTAATTTCCAATATTGCAATGTTCGTATGAGAGACGTCTGCTTGATTTGTCGTCCAGAGACGTGTGTGTCTCTGGTGGAGCTGAGAGAATATGACTAGGAGCTCTTATCGAGCACGGAAGGCCCGGGCCAGCCGTACATGGGGGCCACGACCGTGACTCTAATTGCCAGTGCCACGGCTATTACCGTGGCCGAAATTGAGTGGATAACAAACCATAATTAATGACATCTAAATTATAAAAAAATATGATTTAATATAATAATATTACTTCTTCCTAGATTAATAATGCTAATATATATTTAATTATTATTATAAAAACTTTTTATACTCATTTGTTTTTTTAATCTCTCCTTATATTAATAATTTCTTATATAATTGAAAAATAAAATAGTGACAAGTTGTGAAATAAATAAGTCGGACCTGGAAATCAATCACACAATCGAACTTAACATTTATTTTTTATTTCTTTTGTGACTCGTATCACAGATGATGGGGGGTTTGCAAGTTTACTTTTAAGGCCATGCCATCATAAGGTGCTGCTAGGTGGAAGGATCTTATCAACGTCCATGAATGGTATATCCTATTTCTCTTCTAAACGTATTTATTGTCTATATATAAAAAAAAAAAAAAAAGAAGCTGTGACGGATTGATCACTAATACTTCATTAAAGGACGGGTCATTTTCCCACCCCCCGCCTTAAATGAATGTGTAATAATTTGAGGGTTGCCAAAAGTAGATGCTTCGTGCCCGATTAGACTTTGTTTAGTGGCTGCCTCCCTTCTCACCCCACTAGTCAGTATGCTTTATCCAACAAGTGATTAAAAGGATAGGTGGATAAGATTGAAAATTAGTTAAGGTATGAATTTAATAAATAAATATAGTAATATATAATTAATGACTATAAATTAAAATGTCATATACTGAATACCAACTTATAACTTTAAAATGTCATATATAATTAATGCACACCAGTTTCGTTTTCATTATTTGTGACAAAACAATCCACGGACAGATGTGCGCGTCAATGGCCGATGGGTAGGGAAATCAAGCCGATATACTTTTATGTAGAACCAGGGCCTGGTCGAGGACAGAGCCCAAGCTGTTTATTCCCCATCCTTTCTCTGTTACTTTGCCCCACGCCTCTTAGGATTGCTGTCTTGACAGCTTCCACAAGGATCTATTCATCAAACAGTAAATTAAAAAAAATGAAAAAAACTCAATTCAGCGGCATCCTCCGTCTGCTGCATCGCAACCATGCATAAGCTTCTCTAAAATCTCTGAAAACACGCAAGCAACCATGCCCCTGAGAGGTCTGAACGATCAATGAGGTTGAATAAGATTCAGCTACAGCCCAGACGCAGAAGAGCTGTGAGGGAAAAAAATCATGTGGCATTAAGGAAAAAGTCCACTGATTAGTTAGAAGAAGCGACTCAAAACCTTAAGAATCACCTCTTCCCATAATTCTCTCCAAGAGGCAGAATAGTCTCAATTTGCAGAGGCTCATCTGTATTCCGAATCTTCGGAGAAAAAGCTCAACTTCTCAAAATTCTTGGAAGCTTATCTTGCACTTTTCCAGCTCCAAGCAATCATGTTTACCAATAGTCTTTGCAAGAGCATTCCCCTCCAATAAAATGATGGTACCTCGTCACATCTCTCAAAATGATATACCGACTTAGAATCTTTGATGTATACTTCATAAAGAGGTGGCAATCAGCACAAACCCGAATGTTCTTTAGTATCCTTATGGGCACTCCACTTGGCAACTTCAGCAAACTATACGCAAGAGCAAGTTTCTCACTATGGTAACAGATGGAGGAGAGCTTCTCAGCGTCCCCCACATTGTGAAGGACAGTTCTTGTATTTGGAGCAAAGCCCGCTTCCTGCGATTTTCTAGACAATTCATGAATTTTCGTGTAAATTTCTTCCGTTTCTGGATGAGCTCGATCTTCTGACACAAACTTGTGGACCTTGTTGTCAAATTCGACCCAACTGTAAGCAGCAAACTTTTTAACGTTTCTGCTATTCATTAGTGATCTGACAGATGCCACATTGTCCCACCTTGAATGAGCAGCGTACATATTAGAGAGCATGATGTAAGGTCCAGCCTCAAGCGGGTTGATCTCGAACAGTTTTCTAGCAGCAATCTCCCCATGCTCAATATCACCCTTCATCGAACAAACAGATAAAAGAGAGGACCAAATCAAGGAATTCGGCTCATGGGGCATTTCTTTAATTAAATCTAGAGCTTTATCCAATTTACCAGAACGACCCAAGAGATGGATCATACAAGAATAATGATCCAGAATGGGAATAATCCCATGTTTTTCCCTCATTGAGTCAAAGTACTTCTGTCCTTCTTCTATCAGATTTGCATGCAAACACGCTGATAGAACAGCCAAAAAGGTCCAGCTGTCAGGTTTCAAGTTCGACGCTAACATGCTTTCATACAGGGACAGGGCCTGCTGATTCTGTCCATTTTGGGCATAACCTCTGATCATTGCATTCCATGAAACCACATTACGAGAGGGCATGGAATCAAAAACAAATCTAGCATCAGAGACGATCCCGCACTTGCAGTACATGTCAATGAGGGCACTAGACACGAGCAAATTGTCATCAACTCCTATAATGATTGCCTTTGAATGCAAAGCCTGCCCCTGATGGAGTGATGCCAATTTTGCACATGCACTGATCACAGCTGATATTGTGAAGCTGTCGGGTTGGGCATCATCCAATAGCATCTGTTGAAAAATCATCTGAGCATCCTCTTCCCTTCCATTCTGGGAATTGCCCACGATCATCGTGGTCCAACATACCTTGTCCTTCTTACCTTTGATCTCACGAAACATATTTCTTGCTTCATCTACTCTTCTAGTCTGAAAGTAAGCATTGAGGACAATGGAAATAGTTACTTGGTCGGGTTTCAAACTGGCCAACTGCATTTCATGGAACATCTCTATGCATATCCCGGGAAGCCCTTCCTCTAAATAAGCAGAAATCATCGAGTTCCATGAGACAACATTCTTGTCGGGCACCTTGTCAAACAGCCACCTGGCATGGTTGATTTCTCCACACTTCACGTACATATTGATTAAAGCATTCCACAAAAAGGCATTGGTCCCCAAACTACCAGCGAGCACGATCCTCCCGTGAATCTGCTTTCCCTGCCTCAAATATGATAAGATCGAGCACGAACGCAAAGCACTCACATAAGTGTGATCTGTTGGTTCGAATCCATTTTCTAGCATCATGGCAAAAACCTCCAGCCCCTTTTTTGGAAGCCCACTATCGGCTAAACCCGCGATCACGGTGTTATACGAGATGGTATCCCGAAAGGGCATCTCATTGAACGTGGCCCATAAGTCGTCATGGGCCTCGGACTTTGCGAACAGAGCGAGCATGGCATTCCACGAGAAAACGTCTCTCCTGGGCATTTTATCGAACAAGCTGCGTGCATCCCTCGCTTTGCCAGATTTCGCGTACAAGTGCAGAAGGCGGTTGTGGATGTAAGTGTCGCTGGGTTGGAATGATTGTGATTCCATGTGGGCTTGGAGCCTGTTGGCTTGTCCAACGTCATTTGCTCTGACGCATTCGAGGACGAGGCGGGTGTAGGTGGACTCGGAGGCTGAGCGACCCAGAGAGTAGAGGGTGTCTATGGAATGCCGAAGATTGGATCTTGCCCTCATCTCATTGGCTCGGGCTAGGTTCCAAAAGAGAGAAGCAAGCAAGTTACGCTTCCCCAGGCCGTAAGCATTTCGATTTTTATTTTTATATTTTTGCCAAAGGTAAGAATTTCGAATTATTTGAAGGGAACCAGACGACTGCTGCGAAAAGCACAAAATCCTCGGCCCCTTCAAGCCCAAAATACTTGAGCCCAAGTACTCTAAAGCCGGAGCAATAAACCCCACAAGAGGGTTCACCTTGTGCGAGGGTCCTAGGACCATGGTTGTTGAGCCAGTTCAAAGACCCTATTAATCCGGGTCAATGCTGGCTGTTCCTGTCCAACTTGACCCAGAAAGAGGTTCGACGGCATAGGCAAATTACTCTATAGCAATCTTCTTCGGACTCGAAGTTAGCACAGAGCCTCCTGGACCCAGCTCGGGAGATTATGTGGCACAATGCTGCGTGATTTATAACAAGGCCAAGATCTCTAACTTCACCATCTTATTAACATTATTGTTATGGAGTCATTTGTCTTCCTAACATCGTAACCTAATATGGTTATCAAGGTACCTCTACCTCCTGAATGCCTTATACACTCATTCAAAACATATACATATTTCAAAACAATAATTTCCAGTATATTAAGGCAAAATGCATGTGAAACGAAACCGGTCAATGAATCAGGCCTAAGAATTGTGTTTCTTAGCGGACACGGCTGAAAATAATGCTGTACCTTGATCGGGGCGGGATGCACAAAAATTCGGTTCACGATGAAATTTAATTGAGGGAGACTCTGGCGAGTTGGGTGTCGTCAAAATTAATGATCCCATTTGCATGTAATTCATGTATGACATGCGAGTGCGATCTCTTTCCAAGTTCTTCCATTGAAGCCACGTACGGATAACCATCCCAACCAGGATGGTCCAATGTCAGGCTGAAGGTTCATGTCGATCTAGAGTCGTCGGACAACCAACGTAAATGTTTTCTTTGGGAGAGAATGCAACATGCATTACATATTACTAAATCCTTCCTAGAAATTCATATCGTGTAACATTGGGATCGGTACCGGATGAAGTTAGTGAGGATAAAAATATGTCATGGTATCTTCGGAAAAATATAGATAGGTTTTTTATGGAGACCCTAATTTCCCCCCACATAACCTTATAATTGCTTCACGAGCTGGAAAGACCTAGATTTTTTTTTCAATAAATGTAATTTAATACCCGATTAAAATTAATGGCCTGGCTGCCCATATTTACACTGATCATTCATCTAATTGTAATAATCTTTATCGAGGAAATGGGTTTTGCCACAATGGAAATAGTTGTGACTCAACGTCAAGATGTTTAATTGTCATTAGTGTGTGTGTGTCTGTATACTGTATCATTGGTCCTCTGTTCTTTCTGGGCCAAAGGTCTTCCCTTCTTCACTACGGATTACAATTAACAAGATGGATCAATCAGCTGATTGTCATTTGGCATATCGATTAAGGCACTCTGATATACATGACAATCACGACAGTGAAGAACACCCAATCCACTTAATTAAAGCTCTAGTAGATGATTTTAATGACCTTGAGAGACCATGAAAATGACCTTGAAAAACACAGCTTTAATTTAACCTCTCCGATCGTCTCTGCCCGGACCACCAATAATTTCGAGCTCTCAAATATCTAATACAATTCTCTTCTTTTATTTAAAAAAAAGGGAGAAAATTATTGGAGATATGTATGAAGCAACGTAGGTGGGAGGATCGAAATGAGTGGCTCCATGGCAAGCCTTTCCCGACACCCTTGCAATCAATGCAAACTCCAATCGAATGTCATTTAGAAGAACTCTTCCATTCCACCAGACTTTGAATTTTCCATTAGTTTCTGCCTTTTTTTTTTGGTTTAGTTCTCCTTAGCCATTAAAATTTTTTTTCTTCCCTTTTACCCGTTACAAAGGAGGCCGTAGGTAGACCAAATTAGAGATAGACGATGAGGGGAAATAATGTGGGGGTGAATCGAATATTGAATCTCCAATCTTCAATGAGAAAGATGTTACTTGACCATTCACCGCTCTTCGGCCGTCAATGTCCTTGTATACCCGAATAAGCAGGCTGCAGCTAAATTCTGACCACTTACTAACTTTGATGTTTTATTCGATCAGTCCGGTAACAACAAAATTCTATATATATATAAGAAATTAATTAGAAACAGCACTATAAATCGAGCCCCTTTCTCAAATCAATATACCTTCACATCAACGTTCCGCAAGATTGGATAAATATTAAGAAGGAAATTTGGTGAAAACCCGTAATTTCGAGTCTATGAGGAATAGGCACTTTCAAATTGCAAGGACAAATATGGAATTGAGAATATTTTGATTTCTTATTGATGATGCTTATGGAGATATTCGTTTCAACTACTTGCAATTCAATTATTATTCGACCAATCTTGACATCGCTAACATATGATATTAGATTAGATCAGAGTCGATAAGTATACGAACCCAGCATCGAACCGCTCCCCATGGAGCATCTGGTTTTAGGTTTTCCAGGACGCCCACCGAGTCCCCAGTAAGGCATCATCCCATGCCTCGTCCTGCATGCATCTCATAATAAAAAGACTCAAACGATTTCATGTTTTATTTATCGTATATGTATGTATACATACATACAGATAAGCGTGGATGACAATTATACTAAATTTAAAGCAAGGAGACAAAAAAGCAAGTCTCTCGTCGCGATTTATTAAAGAAGAAAACAGAAAAAAGTGCCCTACTGATGTTGATTGGTTTGGCTTTTCTTATAATATGCATATATTGGACTTCATTAAGGAAAGGGGATCAATCTCGATGAAGATCAGATCAGCTTAAAGACTTAATCCAGTCATCTACGAATTAAATATTAATTTAATTACGTCAATTAATTAAAATGATCAAATATATTTTTATTTTTATGAAATAAACGAGAGTTGGAATTTATATTAGTAATATATATATATATAGTTGGAAGATTTTATCCATTAAATTGTCAACTTCTATGGAATATTATTTTAATTAAAATTTATAACATAATATATATGATATTATGCACAGTAAAAAAATTAATATGGGCTTGATGTACTTTTTATAAAATAAAAATAAAAATATAAATAAAATTTCTCAAGGTAACCGAGTGACTTAATTATGCGCCATCTTAGCTATTCATGACGTAAACGTGATGATCTATTTGCCAAATTACCGAAAAAATATAGAAATGTTCTAGCGATGGCTATATTAGGCATTAAGGGTAGCAATAATTTAAATGCTCATTTGAGGATCTTTTTAGTTGAAGTTCTTTTCTCGGTAAAAACGAGAAAAACTGCTATGTGTCGTACGTTAATCGACCTCGCAGCCATATCTAACAATATCGGCTACCGTCTTAAGGCAACTAACGGTGGTTAATTCGAGTTATTTCTCATACGTCATGTGAATCGAACCCTTTTTCTAGGTACGATGCTTTTATAGTCTCCATCTCTTTTTTTTTTATTTTTTACATCATGCAGTATCCTTATATCAGTCAAAATATACATCGAGACTAGTATATGGCCGGGTTGAGATATATGAAAAAGTTATCGTTGACCCTCATAACTTGAAATTCGATCATTTAATCATTAATTTAAGAGTATAGTGAGGAAATAATCGATTCAACTCTAAATTATGTGGATACTTTTATGGTCATATATGCATAACTAATACCAAAAGCTGAGGAGGTGGGAGCTTATAAATGACACATTAACTTCGATGTTAAGAAATGAGACAGGCACTCACAAAAAGGACGAGGACAAGAAAAAGCAGGGAAATGAGACAAAAGGGAGCTCAATGATAGCATTTTCAATACATTAATTGTTCTCAACTTTGCATCTGATTGGGCATAAAATGCGCCCGTTTGACCAAAACAATAATTGACATCGAACTCACATGCTGGCTGTACGTTCTGTTGATTTATCTTTTCCAAGTGAAACACGTACTGGAGGATAGGGTTGCACATAAAGAATCGGAGAATCGGAGTGAACTGTGAATTGAATAAAAAAATTAGTTCGGGATGAATCGGTTCTTATACGGTGCATTCCTTAAGGTGAAGCGGTGTAATTAGTTACTGAATTCAAATTATTCGGTTAATTGGTTTGAACCGCCTAATCATATTTTTAAAAAATATTATAAATATAATAAATATATGTAAATATTCTTTAGTATTTTATAGACAAAATTTTATTCTAAATAAGTCTATTAATTTTAATATTGTACTTTTAATTTATTTTTAATTGAAATTTTTATAACTTTAATACTTATATTTTCGTACTTTTTCTATTTTCTTGTATTTGGATATAGCTTTGTTTGATTTTGGTTCAAGTTATATTTAACTTGTTAATTTTTAATTATTTTAAAAAACGGTTCAAACCAGTTAATCGAATCATAGAATTAATTCGAAATAATTTAATTTATAACTATGTAATAATTATGGTTTAGAAGATATAGTATCCGAATTGAACCAAATCACTTTAATGATTCGATATATGAACCATGAGCACCTGCCGTGGAAGAGGACAAAAACCTGTTCGATTTTGTTTCGAAGGGATGGTGCATTTACTTGCTTTAGGATATGTCACAGAGGAGTCAAAACGTTCTGAATCTGATGGCATCAGTTTCATTTTCGGCTCATAATTATTGCACGATTGCTATCTTCGAAGAGACGGGGAGATCTGGCCGGGGCTCCGAGCTAGCCTCCTCACCCACCAGTCATCGCCCTATGACCTCGCCTTTTTCCACGGCGCTGACAACCTCGTCGGTTGGGAGGTGGCTGCTGGGAGCCGCATCCATAAATTTGGGTAAAATCTCCCATTAATTTCTCCCTAGCAATAATTTCATTATCTGACTTAATACGAACTTAACGCATTATAGATATATTTATCAAAAAGGACAGTTTTTTTGACGTGTAAAATGGGCACCTGTCACTTAGTATTTAGGACCAATCAATTAATAGTCGAAAAGGAAAATATCTCAATTGGAGGCACAGAATTCGCTCGGCACCGCTCCCCTCCCTCGTTGCCTAGCTCATTATAAAAAGCCAGTGAACAAATTAAATCATGCGATGGGGAACGAGACTGACTGGCTAGGTAGCCAGCCTGTCCATCAATGGAGCCGACCAACCGATTCTCAACACGTCGCACGATCTTTCTCACGGCCTTCGGATTCCCAATCGATCTTTCATTTGATGATGTCTGACATTGTCAAACCCTAATTAGTTAAGATATGGCCCCCCAAAGGAAGACGGAGGGAAAGAGAAACTTCTCACTGTCTAAAGAAGAAGAATACTTGCGACCCACCGAAGGAGGAGACTTGCCGCTGCGCACTCCATGCCTTAAATAAGTGTTTTTTTTCCCCCTTTCATTGTGTGCGTGTGTGTGTGTTACGTACGTTATGCAATGTTGAAAATTTTAATTATGATAGGTCAATGATGATAAATTCATGATTGAGAGTCATTTTATCTTTTATTGATATGATCTAATGTTAAAATTAAAATAATTGAAATTTGGTAGGCTCTTGGATTTATTAAACAACGATACACACGCTTCAAAAGCAAGAAGGGAGACAAGATCAAGAATAATTTGAACAGACAGATAGAGGAGAGGGGAAGAAAAATGGTGGGTTTAATTTTCAATCATCAGCATAGAATGTACCATTTGACTATTCTTAATTTAAACATAAAAAATAAAACTATAAAGCCCTGATAGAAAGAAAAAAAAACCCCGAAATAGAAGGGTCACAAGCGCATGCCTTGAAACTCGAATTGCTTCGTGCAACAACACCTCCATATAGCATGCCCCGATAAAAGTATTTGCGGTAACCATGGTCTCCTCGAATGTTGTCTTGTCTTGTGCATATTACTGTCTCACTATTTAGCTGTTTCAGTGCATCATATGCCTATTTCCATCGCGGAAATATCGAAGGAAGGGCTTAATTAGGCAGCCACTCAAAGCTTTTTGGACCAATTCTTTCAAATTCTAATTCGTACGTGAATCTCATTCCTTGAATCTTCCTGTTGATAGTCACTTTCAGTAATAATTGGTCGAAGGAGAGAGTTGGGGAGAGGAAAGGGGAACTAATTAATAAGCTAAAAATAAATAGAGAAATATATAAATAAAAACATATTATTATTATTAAGTGTAATACAATCTGGTTTATCCACAAGAAGAGAAATACAATCTAATTAAGTGTAATAATAGTGATGATGATGATGATGATTATCATTATTATTTTTATGATCTTTCTTTATTTAAATATGAAAATTTTATATGCAGGACTTATCATATCCCTTGTTCATCTTTCTCATATATTATGTACATCATGCTTTATCAAGGGGTCCATAAACAAAAAAAATTTATATTAGTCTTCCCTATTGAAGAACAATATGTAACACTTCATCTCTTGCTAGTTTGTCAATTGGTTAAAAATGAATTTTTTAATATAATCGATATAATTCTAAATATGAAACTAAGACATTTTATCTTTTATTTTTTGGCACGACTTTCTTCACTAATTTATCCCTAACTTTTTGATTATTTTCTATAGATTTATACATCTATTTTATAACTCCTCAAAGTTTGCATATATTTTTGAAAGAAATATAATGAATTTTTTTATCTATCAGCTTCCTCGACGTTAAGTTTTCTCACCATATTATACCCAAAAAAAAAAAAGAAGAAGCAAAAGGGTCATATTCGAGTGAATGGAAATATGCGTTGCAAGTGTGCAAACGGGGGTTTTCAGCCATAAATTTTGAAAATAACGTTACAATAAATGTTGGTGGTTTTCAAAATTCCAGCCCCTGAAATAAAGAGAGATTATTGAAGGGTCAAGCCGGCCAGAGGCTAACTTAATTACTAGAGCTCTATTGCGTATAGCTAGCTGGCTGTGAGCTGCTGCTCCGCGTCCACACGACCCTGACGTCGGTCACATAGAGCCACAGGTTTGTTTATATTAATAATAATTCACGATTGAATCCCAGGAATTGGCCTGTCAAGTGTCGCGAGCATAATTAGCCTAATCGATATCTTTCTGTAAACAAGGTGAGTTTGGGATCGACTCCAATTTATGGCCGGAAATTTAAAATTAAACAGTGTGTGATCATGTACAATTTACCCTTTGAATATGGTTCAGTGAATGGATGGACGACGAACGACACACCACGGAACATATTTGTCCTTCTCTGTCCTAATTAATTCATGACATCCCCTCTTCCATGCCAAAGTTTACACACGCATATATATATATATATATGTATTTATATTTCATAATTAATATATAATACTTAATTTAAGGGATCATTATAAAGAAAATCTTAAAAATTTACTCAATTTTATAAATCAATATTAAAAGTTTAACCGATACAACTTTAACTCATCTCAGTCAACTGCCATTAATATTCATAACAGAGTGCTAATGTGACAAGTTCATGTGACATACTTATATGTAATTAAGTTATTGATGTAGCATACTTACATGTAACAAGACTGCTAGCGCAACACATGATATAGTAAAATTTCACTGACGTGATATGATTGCGTATTGCTAAGTTATTGATATAACACGATGTACTTGTATTAATTATTAGCGATTTGCACATGGTTAATAGTGGATGACAGATATGATTTAATGTTATAATAATTTTATATGATATTTTAAAAAACCTAAGCCTGATTTATAAAATAGTAAAATGTTTAGGAATTTTTACTATAATTTTCTCTTAATTTAATTATTTTTTTTAAAATAACGAGTACGTTTCTACATGCATGTGCGCAGGTCGGCCGTATGGTAACCTCTTAATGCATTAAATACAGAGGATTTGGGTTCACTCATGAGAAAGTCCAGCGGTCGATGAAACGAATGAGGAACCGGTGAAACGCGAAAAAACATCATTTTTTTCCCTTTGTTTTATTTGAATATTTATTACTTCATCTTGAACATTAAATGGAATTACGTTCTAATTCTTCTCGTGTTGCTGTTACAGCCGTTCAAAATCATATTAATTTGCACCAGAAGACAAATCGTCCCAAGTAACATCAATCAACTTTGAAAATTACACTTCATAACAAGAGCATGTCGGTCGAATTTAATCATCATAAATTATGAATTTGAATCTATACCTGGTTAAATTTTTACAATCATATGGTAGGGAGGGGGAGTTCGGCTTAACTTTTATTTTATTTTATTTTATTTGGAAAAAAACAACGTTGGTGAAATTATCTCCAACAAAATCGGGGTAAGACCACTAATTTGCCCAACAATGATCCCTGTGTGAATTTTAAAAATCTCTATCTCATTGTTATATTTAATCTATAAAATCATAACTATTTCGAGTCTTCGACCTAATTGTTAGGATAGTCGTCTCTGAGCTCGAACAAAGTACATTTTTGTTGGTATTATACTTAAATGATTAGACCACATCTCATATATGGACCTNGTAATTGTTAGGATAGTGGTCCCCGGACTAAGCTCGAACAAAGTACATTTTTGGTGGTATTATACATAAATGATTAGACCACATCTCATATATGGACCTATAATATCACATGCTATTATTATTATTATTTTTATCTTTTTGGTTTTCCAAGTAATAAGCTTGAGCCGCCTGAATTAATTTGAATAGAATGGAAAAAAGAAGAAAGAAAGAAAGAGTGTACACTACATTTACAAGAAGAATTGATGCATGTTATCATGCGACAAGATGATGATGTTGAGGAAAGCAATAAAATAAAATATTACCGTCCAATAGTTGGAAAATTTAGATAAGCCATTTAGGATTCTTGTTGGGTTTTTGTTTTTGTTTTTTTTTTGGAGATGCCTCAAAGCCAGGCATAATTACCCGATCGAGAGACTTGTTCTTCGTGATTCTCACCTAATATTTTCTTGCCATGTATGTGACGATGATACAGAGGCATTGCAAGTCAAGATTCAGCATCTTTTTTGGTTCAATCAAGATTTAGTATCTATCCTGAATCCAATAGAAGGACGAGGGGCATGGAATGCTCACAGTCAAGAATCCGACGACCACGAATGATTCAAGCACAAGGCCACTCTGTTGGAGTTTGGTGATTTAATTGTTCAGAGCATGAAATTCCCGATCTCTTCCATCAATTTCTCTCAATTATATAGCTCTAATCCTCCTCAAAATCGATCAGACTAATCAGGCGCGCCTCAGTGGACCGTGTGATTAGAATTTCCCTAATTCCTTCCCGGAAATTGATCTAATAAATAACAATTGTCCTTCCCCTTTAAATATCTCTCTCCCATTTCTCTCCCAAATCAACCCAGAAGCCTCCAATCCTGCTCCCTAGTCCCTCCTCCTCCCACTCCTCCCCTCTCTCCAAACACACTCTCTCTTCCCTGCAAACTCAAAAGAAAAAGAAAATGGAAATGGAGCAGAGCTCGACGGATCAGAGAGCCAAGAAAGCCTGGAGCTTGCTGAGGGCACTCTTCTTCATGCTGAGGAAAGGACTCCTGAAGGGCAAGTACTTCCTTGACCTCCACGTCCTCCTCAAGCGGGGGAAGCTCGCCGGCAAAGCCATCAGCAACCTCATGCTCCAACACTACTCCGCCGTCACCTGCCGCCCCGACGACACCCACCTCTCCTTCGTCTCCCCCCGCGAGTACGAGTTCTCCTGCAGCAACAGCCCCGCCGACTACACCTACTTCCACCATCGCCGCAGCAGGCACGGCCTGGGATTCGGCGGCAGCGGCGGTCATCAGTACGACCACTACCGCCGTGGTAAACGCTTCCCCAAGCCCGACGTGGAGACGCTCGCCGCCGTCCAGAGGGTGCTCGAGATGCTCAACAACGAGGCAGTCGCTGCTGCAGCCGCGGCTGAGGCCTCGCCGGCCATGGCTCTGCCAGGGTTTGGGAAGAGCCCAATGGTGAGGCAGCTAAGGATAACGGACTCGCCGTTTCCGTTGAAGGACGACGGAGACAGCCACCAGGTTGACGTGGCAGCGGAGGAATTCATCAAGAATTTCTACAAGGACCTGAGGTTGCAGAAAATTACCATGGGTGCCCTCGAGTCACCTTACCAATACGGCGCGTGGAGCTAATCAGAAGGAACATACGAGAGAGGAGAAAGAAGAACGAATTCTACGTACCTTGACTTTGATGGGGCATGCGAAACGAAATCCGACACGAAGGACCCCGAGAGAGAGTCCGTCAAATTGAATGGTTGGGAAGTCAAATAGCACAACATACAGTTTCCCACGAGACTCTGACGCGCGATGGCGTTTGATGTATAAGCAATTTCCTCTCGAGCGGATTCAGTAGATCCAGTCATTTGTAACAATAAGTTTCTATAACGAGCATCGATCTGATTCTGACGGTGTGCATGAGAATGGCAATGGATCGCACTTCTCGGTCCGTGGCATATAGCCGGTCTGGTCACAAGGCAGAGAGCTTCCAGTGGGTGCACCTGTTGGATCTGATCACTCAGCTTTCATTTTGGGGGCAAGATCTAGCTAGGAACCTCTTCTCTCTCTCTCTCTCTTTTCTTATGGAATATATACACATAATGTCTAAAACTTTAGTACACTACAATTAATCTAATATATATGATTTCACTAAGAGGTAAAACTCTTCTAATTATCGGAGATTAATTTTTGTTTTCTGTTTTTTGTAAGAGCCGATTTTAGCTCCTTGCCTTTTGCCACCACCTGTGTGAGGATGGAATTGAATGGGGAATAAGCAAAAGGTTCTCAATTTTATCCTTTTTTATACCCAACAAAAAAAAAGGAGAAATGGAGGAAAGAAAATGTGGAAGAGAGACTGCGAGCGAAATGGGTAGGTGGGTTTAAATGCGAATTGCCATTCAAGGTTGGTGAATGTAGGAATATTTATTGGCTGCTCCTGTCCTGTCCTTGGTGAAATCGGTGGTTGAAATTCAATTTCAGCCACAGCTTGGTAAAATGGGGAAAAAAAAAAACAGAGAGGGAAAAGAATTGCAATAATCGACTGATACTGTTGGTGGAAAAGAGAGACGAAGGATTACTGACAGAGGTGTCTTCTGACAAGAATCTTGGTCGGGGAATCAAATGCTTTGTCAGATTGCATGAGCGAAGTTTACTTGCAATAGATATATCTGTTTTTAGCTTGACATAATAGATATACATATATATATTATATTATATTTGCTTGATATAATTACGTATACATATCTGACTGCTACATGAGAAATGAAATTATCAGCAAGCCATACTAGCACATATTGGAAGATTGTGGGAGAAAAGATACTTTTTACGGACGCAGCCCCAATCAAAATTCAATTCTATGTATGTTACAGATTTATGAATGTTATCGGATACTCAAAAGTGTAATCACATTTATTATAATACATTAATTGGACTTGTAATTATGAAATTTCTCAAAAAGTTTACCCATGATCGGTCCACATGCTGGAGTGGTAGATGTGCAAGAAATTAGGGGTAATCGGATTGTGGCCACCACATTGGCCTTCTACTCAGGGAGGGAAAACTAATGAACAATTTGAGATACACACACACACACACACATATATATGTGGGGAATATAAGCAAGAAATATTGGCTTCCCATCCATTTAATAATTTTATAACTTTTTTCATATAGGGTTTTTTTTGTTTCTTTAATAATAAACAAATTTGTTCTCTCTTCAGATCTATGAATACTCCATAAATTAAATTTATGAATCACATCACTATAAACCACATATGTACAGGGAAAACCGGACTTATGTTTGCATAGGTTGTCCTTAAGTCTTGGCATTTTGTTGGTTGCAATTTCAACCTACTCATATGGTAAATAAGTGAGAGATCTCCAATTTCAAACAAGCGTCTATAGACCAATCGAAGCACTCAATTCACTTTGTTTTTAAAAAAATGATATTTAAAACATTAATCTGAGATCCTAATTATTTTTTTGGTTTGGTGATAAATATTTTGTCAGGCGAAGTGAAAATACCGGTTCCAACATTAAAAAATGAATCTAGAATATATTGGATCGGAATCGAGGTGAGAACCTATCAACTTATACGATGACATGTTCTAACAACATATAAAATCTTGAGGTAACTTTTCTAAACTAACCGACAGTAGTCTATATCTATATTATACGGAATTTATCTCCCAACAGAGACATTTTTCATTGTTTATATTGTCCGTGTACGATTCAAGGTGCATAGCATATGTATCAACTGTTACCATTTCAATTAAATCGTGTTATAAATTAACAGTGGAATCAAGCTGTAATTGCTCGAGACACTGGGCCATGCCGGGGCTTGAATTTGACCTGTTAGGCTGAGAGAACTCTGACAATTTGCCCCGATTAGCTCGGTCGACAGTGACTTGGTCTATTTAGCTGTCTTTTGCTGTGGTGGGACATTGGTGGGGAAAGAAAAAGAGGTACAGCGGGGGGTGTATTATATACTAACTTTTCCTTAGTAGAGAAAAGTTTATCTTATAAAAATTTCACCATCTAACCATTCGATCTAGTTCGACCATTAATTAATAATGTCCATCGAGGATATAAATACTACAACGTGTTTCACGGTGTAAAAGATGTACTGATTAATGCTATAGACCGGGACAAAATAGCTAAACCGACTTAATCATTGTCACTACAATGAACCAACAAAAAATCTGTAGCCACACACACACACACAGACACACACACACACACATATATATATATATATATTAATAAATGGCCAGGGAATGAGCCATGAACAGCTGGCCTCACAACGCAGGCAACCGCTGAATTGAAGTACATCTCATAACGTCAGGGAGATTACTCTCATAACCGGCTTATCCCTTCCGTTAAACACTGCATATATATATATATATATATATTCCTTTATTATATCAATTAAGGACTAATGAGTAGACCTCTAAAAAACTGGCACCACTCGGGTACTGTATGGCAAGGCTGAGGTTTTCGGGCCACCCGAGATATTAGGTCGTGTCAATACCGTTTGAAAAAAGTCGTGCCTACCCGAAAATAATACTTGCAATAAAGAAGAAATTTATAAGAAAATTTAAAAAAAATATTAATTATATACAAATAATGGTATATTAATAGTTATTTTAATATTTTTATCAAATTAATATAAAAATTAATTAATCGATTAATTATATTGTATAAAAATTTATTTAATTTTATCTTTTTTAAAAACGGTTGTTTTGTTTGATTGATTTGTACTAGGTCGGGCGGCCTGAAAAGTATGGAACATTCGTGGTCATGCTAGGATTTTTGGGGTGGCCGAGATTGCGGGCCGTTTCAGCACTTGAGGGCCGGCACGAATTGACGGGTGTGCTAGCTAATGAACAATGTTATGGCAAGCACTGACTGTGGTTTTCCTTTCGGGTTAAATTGTCTCGTCACTAACTAAAGGGACAGTCTCGATTAGGAGAAAAGGGGGAAGCGGTGCAATATTGTCAAAGACTCAAAAATGAAAGCTGAGCAGATTGTTGAAGGAAAAAGACTCGTAATAAAGATGAGCAGGTGAGACAAGAGACGACAGCTTTAGCGTCTCCATCTCTCTCTCTCTCTCTCTCTCTCTCTCTCTCTCTCTCTCTCTCTCTCTCGCTGTGATTGAGGGGAAGGTGATGTCTCCCTCAGCCACTCAATCAAGAGCTCCAATATTGAGGGGTCCCCTTTCTATGTGCCTCCCTCAACTCAATATATGATTTGAGTTGTTGTTCCTGCAAATTCTACTTGGTTGAGTTAATTTTCCCTTCTCTTCCCTGAGATACTAATCTCACAAATGCAAACGTAGAGGAAGAAAGGGCGAGCAGTCATTGCTGCGATAGAATGACGGATTATACATCAAGTGAAAGTCAATGGTGCCATGAACAGGAACATTAAGAAAAGACACTTCATTTTGCTAGTTACAATGTATTGTGGAAATTTTATTAAGCCAGGAAATTATTTATCTTAATAAAAGCCACCATAGATGATTAAATTTCCCGTTAAAAAGATAATTAATTTTATGTCTCTTTTGTCTTTTGGGGGGTGTTAATTTGGATCCGGCTAGGGCTGGAGACACTTTGCCTCGCATGATGAAAATGATAAAGGCCACACGATTTCGACAGCAGGGGCGTGTCTCACGTCCGGTCCAATCATTGTCCCATAAGTCTCTCTTGTTTTTTCCCTCTCAAAATCCAAATTTTCACACGGAGGGATAGAAATAATTCTTCCATAAAAATAAAGCAATACAGTGGGTGCATCAATACGCTTTGGCGGAAGATTTTAGCTATAGGAGTTGCCAATGTTTTGGCCGGCTAGATGTGCCCATTGACGAGGAAACGTGTCATCGGAACGTCCACCGGAGCATCCTCACAAGGGCGGATACTGAGTGGACAGCCATGAAGGAGTTGTCAAGATAAAAGCTCTAAGACTAATCGATCATATCAAGTGGCTGACCCGTATATGATCACATATATCAGTATATATCCTCCTTTTGATACCCAATTCATAAGAGTTTTCAGATAAACAAGTTAGCACCCATAATAATGATAGAGAACTCTCATGTTACGGTAAATACCGATAAATTTTCAAAATGAAATTAAAATTTTCAAATTTCATTATCCTTTATTCCCCTTTATTTATTCTCCACTAAGATTGTGTGCATGCACTTTTATGAGAAGAAAACGAGAAAGCTGAACCGATTATAAGTTTTTGGAGGTCTGGCGTTATGTTTCTTTATCCATGTTCCAATATACGCAGAGACATATATATGTATATATATATATATACACACACACTATAAAGCAAAAGTTGAGAAATCTCGTAGCTTTGGACAGAATCATTGTTATATCGAGGTAACTTTGCTTCTTTTGTTTTTGTTTTTTTTTTTTGGCTAAGTTGAGGAGAATCACTAGGAATTGCTTCCTTTGCTCAGATAGTTGAGGAGATTTAAAGTGGCTTTTTATGCCAAACATGTTTTACTTTGAAGAACAGCAATCAGAGCAGCTTTTTTTTTTCAAAATCATCCCTCCTCTCTTTATTGATTTGCTACAAGGTTTTTAGCTTTTGTTGTGGAAGGAGGATGGAGCAGTGGAGGCCGAGCGTACAAGCACAAAAGTCATAGTCCTTTCAAGCCCCAAAGTAGACTCAAGAGGAGAAAAGGTGGATTTGACATATAAACAGAAATTATCACTTATCTCGAATTAAGAGTTCATATATTCTATCAAATCTGTAATATTTTATTTTTGTTATTTGCTAAAGAAAATTTATTACTTTTTTAAGGTGGAGGAAACTCAGATAAATAAGTACATGAAATCACTCATATAATTATTAAAAATCGAACTTAGTCAAATAAATATACATGTGTGTGTGACACCATGATATCAAATCCCTTTTAAGGGAGTTTGTTGCTTTGGCATTTTGAATTTACTTGCTTATTTTCTTTTAGAAATATATAAGAACTTGTGTGGTCACACTTATTGTTAGATCAATGGAAAGTGGGGCTCAAAAGCTTGGGCATTGCAAGGATTTTGTCCACTAATTCTCTTATAGTCATCTCCTATTGGCCTTAGCGAGAGGACACGTTTTCGTTCTCATCCTTTGTATGCCCTGGGAATCACGGAATGGGGGCGGGACCCTTAACTGAAGGATTATAATACAGCAGCAACGGCTGACCAGAGGGCACCTCATAATGCAACAACCATCTTGAGGAGGCAACGTTTGCTCCTTCGAACTTCGATTAACTTAATATTGTACTTCCTCTACATATCTTACCTCGGGTCTGTATTCCAACCGATGGAATCCTCTATGGCTATTATGGCTTCTGTTCAAATGTCTGACATACGGCTTCTTAATATCAGCCTCACCGTGGGATTAGTGAATGGAGTTCTTGCAGTACCCACCAAATTCATTAAGGCGAGACTCTGAAACTTGAGATGACAGGAGACCGAACGGCCAGAGGAAAGCCTAAAAACTCTTTGGACAAGTGATTTGATTCAATCCCCCGAGGAATGGCCAGAACATGGGCTGGTTTTGGATTCAAATGTTTACTTTCTTATCGGCTGCTAAGAAGGGCTTAACGGGCTAGATTAGGAAGCCCACAACTTCTCCGACCAAATGTCAAAACTGGTCTCAGCTTGGTCCAACTGCACAAGGACAGCATTGATAATAGAAGATCCCTGCCTGAATCATGTGTCATGCACCCATCATCCCACATCTCGGCAATGAAAGGAAAACCCAGTGATCTTAAGAGTATCTGAGAGTGATTACAAACGATATCCGGCGGGACTCTGTGTTACAACCATGGGTTATTTTGCAGGATTGACAACAGGCAAGAGACGAGGGTACTAGTTTGGACACCAACAGGGAAGTTTAGTACGCATCCCAAATTTGATTATATCAGAGGTAGATCTTATACATATCTGTGAGACCCGATCATCTTTGAGAGAAGCATGGTAACAGAGGATCTTAGATTGGAATTCCATATGCAGAGAGAGAGAGAGAGGGAAGAGGTGCGGAGTTTATCCTCCGATAGTATAAATGAAATGATTACCTTTTGAGGAATTTTAAGTGGACAGAGAAGATAAAAGAAATTGCAGGCGACTGGTGATCATCGACCCGGACACTTAACAAAACTACCAATATATTCGCTGTCGCCGTAATTGATCAACTAACCCCATCTAGAGATTGGACCTCCACCTGAGAGATTGAGCTCAAGTCTGCTCTGTTTTGTAGACGTTGAGATCAGCGTGAGTGTCCTTGTAACGCTGGCCCAGGTAGGTCGAACATTTGATTGGAGGGAACCTGAAATGTAGAATGAACAGTCGCTCAATTCGTATTCTAATGCAGGTGAACGTTACTTGGCTTTGCGGTAGCAAATAGCAACACGGATCTGTAAGCTGCTTTTCAAATCGAACATCTAGAGAACAAGCCTGACGTGGCTGATCTGGAATTATTTGGGTTACGGGAGTGGAGATGTACTAAGTGATGCTCCCAACTCGCCGACTGACCATTCATGACAAATCATAAGCTCTATGAATCTTCCGAAAACCATACTGAGAATTTGACTTCATACTTACTTGGGAGGATTTTCCTCTGACTTGCAGGATGGCAAGCACTCTACCAGGCATTCATGACTGGGCTCCACAAAGTACGCAATCTGCAGATGTTTGGTTGGGCGACTGAGATACATATTCTTGTTAAAGATGCATATACTCAGAAAATCATGGTTGTTCCAGTCACAAAGGTCTGGTTAATTTTCTTACAGCCGCAACAGCCAATGGTGGTATTGACAGTAGCGACCTAGCAATGTAAGATTCTGAAACATGTGAAAGACCCTAGTCTGATATAGAAAGGCCATTCTTAATATTTTAACAGATATTACAGGAACCTCAAGGGATGAGAGCGATTAGACATAGAGAGAAAGGACTTACAGAGTATCTTTCTTGGCCGTTCCCTAAAACTCTGTGCAGCGTCGACCTGAACAGAAGAAAAGCAATATCTGTGTTGAGGATAATAATGAGAACGGTAACATAGAAATTTAACTGGAGCAATTCAAATTAAGTGCTGAAAAGAAAGTGAACAAATGGAAAAGCAAAATGACTGCCTGAAAGCTTAATTATCCCATGATCCTCTATGAATGAACATAGTAAACAAAGAACGGCAAACAATCAAAACAAAGTCCTGACAAATTTATCATTTATTGGTTTAAGTAAAACTTCATTAACTTCTAAATTTGATCCCAAATATATCATTCAGAGACATGCAAGAATAACTAAAAGAAAAATCTATTTTAATTCGAAATTCAATAATTAAAGCCATGATGTCATTCAATCATACTCTACAATCAACAGTGCAGCACGCTTAATAGCTTTCAGTCAAGTGGCCTACTCGGCAGCAACCCTGACACACAAAATACCCACTTGACATATAAAAGTAAACTGAGAGATGTACATTACTTGAAGATACAGTTGCTCCAGCGCTCTAACATGTCACCAAGATTCACTATGAAAGCTCTGTTAAACACATAAAAGGAAAAGAACGTCAAGGCAGCACAATAGTCACATTAGTGAGCTATCTATTGCATGCTAATAGTGCAAGGATGCTCATTAAAATTATTGGAGCATTTTATGTTATGATCTTAGAACAATCAAAACAGCATGGGATTCATAATTACCTGTCAAGCTTTTGATATTTTAAGACTGTTATAAGGGAAAAAGAATCTCAAGGAAGTTTTATGAGGGAAACAAAGTCTTAAATCCAAAAACTTCCCTGGAATGAATAAATATTGTAGGAAAGATGGCTTGCAGAAGATGATATCTGATGTTATTGTCTGATGTCCGCATGCACAGCATGATTAATGAAATGGGAAAGCTCCAGGCCATTGATGCATTTTCAGAAAGGATGATGAAGATAATATAGGCAGAGAGTAGAATCTATAAGATGACAACTTAGCCCACTCATAAACCAATAATTTTTTAGTAAAATGGAAAAGCGGGAGGAACTATATCAGGCGCCAAAAGGAACTTACATTTTTTTTTTCTATCCTAGCAGAGCATTCATCTTCATATTATCAAAAGAGTAGACTTTGATAAAATTATTCCCATAACTAAAATATAATTTTCAAAGACAGATCCTCATATTTCAAAAAGACCCCACACATAACATTTGCCGAAGGATTCATATTCAAACTGACAGATTCCATAACAATACCAAAATATAGAGACATCAAAAGCTAGTTTCATTAGTTTTGGCAGGAAATTATCTATGAAGAAACATTTTCAATACAAACACTGCAGCATACTGATCTACATGCAGCCCGACTTCAGCTACACCCTATAGCAAGCACAGACAGCCAAACTCTTATCATAATCCCAGTCCTATGCACAGGATTTGTCTTTAGCAGCTAGAAAAATAACATTAAACTATCACTTTGAAAAACATCAAACTGAAATCATGCAATGAATGTAGCATATTTAAAGAGGATAAAAGATGCTCACACAAATCAGTTACACTGTTCGAACTCAAAAACCAATCTCTGTGAGGTATATTGACCTACCCTTTTATTGGTGGCACATACTCCCAGACTTGAGGCCTAGCATCCTTATCCTTGCAAATCTGCATCAAATTAATTACATATGATAAAATTAACAACAATAAAGTAGCTAAGTTACAAAAGTTGAATTTGGAGTATTGTTCATACTTGTAGACCTAACACATTATCTGTTGCCAATAGGGTTATTAAACCAAAATCAGAATGTGCTCCTGCTCCAAACATTCCTTCTGAGGGATTCGAGACATCACCTGAAAATGTTAAAAACAAAATATTAGTCCCAGGCAGTCAACGTCATTTGCTCAGATGATGTTTAAAAACATATAAATTGAGATTCCAACCTCCATAATGAAGCAGACGAAGAGTTGCAATTGGTTTTCCCAGCATTTCTGGCTTATCAAAAAAGTTGATTTCCAGACCTAGAGCAAGTGCAATGATCTGAGCCACTGATTTTGCAACATCTCTGATTGGAGAACAACAAGCAAATTGACATAAGTTCTATAAACAACTGCAATATTTATCAAAAAATGTAGTCCAAGTGTGTCACACCCCAGATCCTATATTGGTTGTGCAAGGAGGTAAGGTCAGGAGGCCCATGATGTTACAAATTGCAACTTGGAAACATCTGAGAGTTAGGGTAGAACAGCTAAAAAACTCACAATGCTTTCTGATGATACTTCTCCATAGTGTCTCTCCATCCAGGCAATATATCTGCAGAAATAAAGGAAACAATGAAAATGATGAGGTAGCATTGACATGGTTTCAAGATGTAAAACCACATTATCTTCATACCAGTAGGTGGCCAAATATTTGGCCCATAAAATGGCTTGTCTGCTTCCGGATCATCTTCAGGAACTTCAACACCTATGTAGTATCCCTCCTTGTAGTCTCCTACTACCAGATAACAGAAAATTGATTGCATCTGCTGTCTCAGTGTAAGCACGTTCACTAAATATAGGAAGAGCCTTAACTGCAGGTTCATGCACATGTTTCAAATCTACTAGTTTCAGCAATGTCTGACCGTGCAGATCATATTTTCTTTTTTCGATACAAAATAGCACACACTATTGATAATTTAGCATCAAAATACAAAGGTCATCATCCAGTACAAGGCCTTATAACGTCCCTAGACCAACCATCATCCAGATCAGATTTTCATTTTTCTCTTATACAGCAGTATAGACTCCCAAATAATCTGATACTGACTGAGCCAGGCTAGAACTCTCATGGAATCTTCTCATAAAATCAATAGCATATAATTCAATATACTTGCATATGCATGCAGAGAGACAGCAGTGACAAGTTAATATTTTTTCCACGTTAAATTGGTAAAATCATGGAATATGAATATGAGTTTCACAAACAGGACTTCCATTGGTATGTACCTGTAGAATTGAGGAATCAGAGTTATAAATGCGCTGCCCATGCATATTGAATTGATAAGGAGGTCAACGTAGGAATTCGTGCGGGAAAGTAGGCACTTTAACGTACGGTAATATTCAGAGGGAGGGAGAGAGAACGCACCATGCACTTGATTTTCAGGATCGAGGAGCTCGTCAAGGAGGGGAGTATATCCTCGGTGCTTCTCGTTCCTCAAAAGCTCCATCTTCACGCTCAGCGGCAGAGCGAAGAGCCGCCTGCTCTGATCGAACACCTCATCCATGAACTCCTGACTTATTCCGTGATTGATCACGTAGAAGAATCCGCAATCCAAGCACGCCTAAACGAAAACCACAGTCAAAATCCATTCTCCCAGCATCAGAAAACACCAGAGAATCATCGAATCGACGAATTATCACTTCCAATGCAAAATTCAACCCAGAAAAGTGTGGTGGGTGGAGATATGCCCGAAATAGATGGGACAAATCCAAGAACCTGTTTGAGCAGGGTGACGGATTGCTGAATTTCAGAGGAGAGATCGATGCAGTTGAGAGTAGAGACTTTGGTGACCTCTAAAGCGCCATTGCTGCTCCGGTTCTCCATCTTCCCAGATAACTCTGTCGTCCTCGTTTCTGCTTCTGATATGAGGGAGGATCCCTACTTCTTTATAGTGGTCGGAAGGAGGGAAGGTTGGTGGAAATTCGACCGACGACCCTATGGAGTAAAGGGAAATGCATGAATCTTCGCCTGAAGGGCAAGCCCCGTCGAGAGAATCTTCCCGGTTTGTGCACGGGAAAAAGCTTAGGAGAGGAAAAGGCTTTTTAAATACGGCGTCGTTGGCAGCCGCGTAGATTTTTAGGATCACCGCATGCTCCCCGGTTCAGGAAAAGGCAGCCACGACTACTGTCAGAAATTCAGGATTACACATATCCAACTGTTCACCGGGGAGCCTGTAATCTTCTCCTCTCTTTTTTTGGCTTTTTCTGGGGTGTGTGGGGCCCATGCCGTCTATCCATTNTTTTTTTTTGGGGTGTGTGGGGCCCATGCCGTCTATCCATTTGACGCCTGTGGATTCTCTATTTTCTGCCATTTATTCTTTTTATTATTATTTAATTTATCTCCACGTGTCATCAATCGGGAATAGCGCGGCCCCTTCCTTTTTGGATTAAAAACGCGATTTCTCCTCCCACCCCAAAAAATGCTCTGGACGACGAAAACTAGACCTAGACCTCTATTGCCTCTTCTTCTTTTTTTTCTTTTCCTTTATTTTTTTAAAAAAGTTAAAGAATTATTGCATGGACCCGCCTTCGCAATACCTTAAAAATGTAATGACTGAAGAAAGCGTCTTGCTAGAATAGACAGCTCGAGAGCAGACTGCCAGTCAACACAAAACACATGCAAAGCATTTTCACTGCAATTCATCTGCCATTAGTTTTACTCGGTGCTTTTCCAGTTTACATATCAAAATTTTATGTCATCAAATAAATAATTAAAAAATTATAAATTTATAAGAAAATTAAGTATTATTATTTATAATATTAGATTTTTAGATAAAAATATATTTAATTTATTTATGATATTAAATTTGTATATAAAAATATATTTAATTTCTTATAAATTTATAATGATTTCAATATAATTACAAAAACCACTCTAGTATTTCGCTCAATTTGAGTGCAGAGTCCAAATCATCGTAAACATTACTTCATTAGTGACCAGTCATCCCCTCGTCCGAGCATGGACCACGGGTCAAAAAGGGAACTCTTTCCGAAAGACGATATGTGGCTTAGGGAGCGTCAGAGAACGGTACATACCCCAACTCCACAGTTCAGTTTGGACAGCTTCTGGTTTCTTTTTCAAAGAAATTAATGGATCTATTCATCTTCTCCCTAAAGGATGCATTAGCAGATTCAGTGGGGACTCCTCGTTGTCAGCATCTTGATCGGCTTCACCTTGACATCGTGCGTGTACAGGATGGATTTAGGGGGGCCACTGGGGCGATTACCCCCTTTGAACTCGGAAAAACCAATGAATTACTGTGTAAATTTTTCTTGAATTCTTATATATTTTGCTAAATTATATCAATTCCATCCCCTAAATTAGATCATGTTCTGTTATATGAAGTTTCACCTCGCTTGGACAGAAATTTTGGATCCGTCCCTTACTTCCTGATGGGTCACCTCTTCTCGAGCAACATCAGTAGGATCACATAGAATATGTCGATAAACAACAGCATATCCAAAAACCACCCAAAGCCGTGACTCCATAACCAAGTTTTACCAACCACACGGTTATCCTTTGATCTGGCATGATACCACTGCTAGTTTCTAATGCAATGCTCTAGATTAAAAAACTGGAAACACAAGTGGAATAAACTCAGATCAATGAAACAAATATGCAGAAAGACATATATAACACGGCTTTCCATATTAAATACAACCATCTTATACGGGCATGTCATATGGCAGTTGCAATCCTTGTCCTTAATCTATACGTCCTTGGACACTCAGAACATTTTACTGCATTTAGTAGTTACTTCCATCTAAAATTTGTTCTCATTGCATAATCTTAACAGTAATTGCTGTAAATACAATTGTCAACATCGAGTACTAAAAATCTCGAGGGCCGTTCTTGTGCTGATGCGAGGCACTTCGCAGAACAACTTGTGAATTTTGCAGGGAAGAGCTCCAGTGTCGGTGATCGAGTGTTTGGCTCCTGATAAAAAGGTTTGAATCACTTGGTGATGGCCGTAACTCAAAGTTTCCGGAGAATGGTAAGGAGAATAAATACAGGTCGCACACTCATACTGGGCCCTCGAAATCCCCATAAGTACCTTTCTTTTCTCACAGGCTTGTGTGTCTGATTTGGCCAAGCACCTTCAACAGCACTCGTTGGGACACGGTAGAGCACCAAACGAGAGATCTCGAGACTCAGTCAGCATAGAAATCATTCAGATGCAACGATATGAATGAACGTTGGCAGAGAGAGCAAAGTTTACCATCGGGACGATCTGGGCTTTTGGGGTGTGGTGGTTTCATGTACTGTTAAAGTCGGGGATGAACCGACTTCCAAGATTAGTTTTGGGAAGGATCCCACTGGAAAGCTGCAAAGCCTCGGCATCTTAGACAAGTTCAAACGGGGCTTGGACTTGAGTGATCGCTTGCGTTAAGTAAAGCAGGCCAACTAATATCCACGTGGAAGTTGGGTAAATAGAAGCCGCGAAGATTGTCGAGATCGTGCCTTGTGCATTTAAAGCATGGAGACTCAAAGACCCGAAAGATCAAATGCGGTCGAGATGACACGAGGAAGCGACGTGCGAGCACCAAGATCGACGTGCGTTCACCGGATGATCCGATCGAGGTCACACAGGCAGCTGAGCAATGAAGAAAAATTGGGAGCTCTCAGTTAAATGCCTCTGGACGATCAAAATCTTGTCCAGTGTAATTGATAGTAAAGAGTCTGTCACACCTTGGCGCGTTTCTCCAAAAAATCGAAAATTTGTAGATGGGAAGCAGAAGTTGCAATCGCTCTAAGGCTCCGCTCGTCTTACCGTGACTCTTCTACATACGCATGAAGCACGAGTAACCGACCGAGGAATATTCATCACTTCTTTCAGTCGTAAAATTCGTCACTTCACTGTTAGCAACGCCCCAAATTTTGGTCTGTCTATGGCTTTCTATCTGGATTAATATTTAAACTTCTATCAACTTCAAATGACCAGTCCATCGCTTATAACAAAATTAGTCGATGTAACTGCTATTTGGTTGAAAAAGGATAAAGATTGAAGTCGGTTGGACATTGCGCCGCCCTTCGATTGTCCGCTTGTCGCTGCCGACATTCGACACTTCGTCTATGAATACCCATCTCATGCGTATGAGGTACAAAATCATACAAGTCGCGGTTAGTTGACTCCGTTAGAGAACCTTTTCACATCTAAGGACTACGGATCGGTTATGTAAAACTAACCTTATCATCTCCCCTTCCCCATAATTTCCCAAGTTCAACTAAGAGTTGATGACCGTTTCCTTATATTTTCTCTCGTTAAACCGAGTGGTTGATGACCCCTTCCTCATGTCTCCTCAATCTGAACTAATAGTGGTTGATGGCGATCAGGACGTATTGTTTTTTTGATAATTCAATTACACGACTGACGGCCGACCTTTCCAGATCATTATATTTTATACTAATTGCAAAGCCTAAAACATGAAAATCGAATAAGTGGAAGACGAATTAAAGCCTTTGCCGTCTTATCAGGGAGGAAACCGTGTTAATCTAAGAAATATAGATGTCAAGATTACAATCGCATCCACAGCTGACCGGACGAAAAGACAAACAAAGCTAGACAAGAAAAAGGTTACTATTGTATAACTGCTACGCCTAACAGCTCAATCCTCACGATTCATTCTTTTCCGGGGAGATCTTGAGACGGCAAAGCGGGCAGGAATCGTCGAGGGACAGCCATGTCGTGATACAGTCGGCATGGTACACGTGGCCGCAGGGGATGCGCCTGCCGGAATCGCCAGAGCCCCAAAAGCCCTCCATGCACACCGAGCAACGGCTGGTCCCACCTCCGCCGTGGCTGACAGTGACAACCGGGAAAGCCATGACAATGGAACGCCAGTTCGGGGACGGTCTCGGGCTTGCCTCGAGGGAGTGGCCGGAAGAGTGATGAACAGTCGGGCAGAGGACCTCGTCTAAGTCGAAAGGGTGGCCGAAAGGGAAGTGATCAGCTGCTTTGGTGATGGCGTGATCTTCTGAAGATAAGGCCGCCATTTGTACAATCAGAGAGAGAGAGAGAGAGAGGGAGGGGTGGGGGAAGGGGGTAGCGATGGTGTGGTCTCTCTCTACTTTATAGGAAAAGTTTGGCAGGTCAGCTTCATCTTTGATTTCAATATATTATTTCTTGTGGATGTGTACATCATCAATTTGCAACTTACTCTCCGGTTTGGTTAACTTTCCATGAGTGAATAAGTGGGAAATTAAATCACTAGATCCGGCCAAAAAAAAAAAAGAGGCACGGAGCAAGAATAACACCAAAAAAAAATGGTGTTTGGAGAAAGTTTTTAGACTACTAGATATATTGAGCCATAATGGCACGGTTGGAAAAAAATTATTTGCCATCCGGACCCAAAATATGAAAAACATTTTTAAAATGAAATGGAAGCTGTAAGAAAAAAATAGAAAATTTTAGTTAATGAAGTCAAATATAATTATATCTTATTATTTATTTTAATCTTTCCTTAAAATTAGCTAGAGATCATATTAATCGATCAATTAGAACACTTAAAAGTTCAATGATACATTCACAATTAATTAGATTTATTTTTAAAAATGGTTATTTTCCTTAGTTTGAGTCCGACTGGGTGGCTCCAAACATGAATGGACCATGGTTGGGCTGAGTTTTATTGATCGGACATCAAGTTGTGCTAATACGAACAAAAAATGTCCTGTTAGCCCAAATTGCAAAATCTATATAAATTATATTCATGAAGATTTATTAAAATTATTTCACATGGCAGTTAATCCAATCATATCACCTCTCTCGAATGCCCGGCCCCACGTCATTGTTTTTATTAATTGTGTTTGGACCACTAGAAATATTGAGTCGTAATCGCACGGTTTGAAAAAATTATTGGGCTATACAAACCCGAAATACATAAAATAACTTTAAAGTAAAAAGGAAAGTAGAAGAAAAAAATAGAAAATTTAGTGAATTATGTTAAATATAATTATATCTTGTTATTTACTTCAACAATTCCTTAAAATTAGCTAAAGATTAGATTAATGGATCAACTACAACACTAAAAAGCCTGATCATAAGTCCATAATTATTTAAATTTATTTTTAAAAA
>CXYZ01012187.1:1126185-1144850 GCA_900006705.1 Sonneratia caseolaris
ATTCTATTTAAATAGATTTAACTAAATTGAGAGTGTATTTAGATTAATTATATAAACAAGAATAGGTGGTTATCTAATGTCTCGTAAGATTGTGTAATTGACTAGTTTGATATGATATTATTAGTTAAAAAATTAAGCTTTTCCGTGCATAATTTACATATTATTATTTGATATAAAATTTATCCGATTGAGGGTGTGGGATAATAATTTTGAATATCATGATTAAATTTTTTAATCTTATATGCAAGGAGCAATAAAGGAGTGTTTAGGAAGTTTCACGGATAAGATGGGAATAACTAACACCTTTCCAGACTTTAATGGTCAACGGACCTTTTCGATTCTCAGTCTATGGTCTTATCCTCGAACTGATAAATTTCCATGGATAAGATTGGATGTAAAGACTCAGTAAGGAATCGCCACGTGGAAAGGAATTCAGAAAGACAAAAAAAAATTGAATTCTTCTCCTTTCCGTTTGTCCCGTCTTAGTCCGTCAAGGACAGAGACAACATTTTTCCTCCACTTGCCCCTCTTCGGGGAAATTACGCTAATGATATAAAAAAATTTGTATAAAGTCTCTTTTTGGTATAAGAAGAAGATTTTTGGTACAAAAAATTTTAAATTCGTTCCTTATGAATACATTTTGTCGACCCCCCACCACCACTGGTATGGCGTTAAGCAATGCTTACATGGCATGCAACCTGTCAACTTATTTCCTACGTGGACTAATCCATTCAGCCCAACCAGATGACTGCGATGGGCAAGAGAACATGTGCGACTCACGTGTGTTTCCCTCCCGCTCCTCTTCTTCTTCACTTCATTTTAGAACTTTACTCTTAAAGAAAAAGAGGGCAAACGATGGAGCAACGTCATACATACGCAGAGCAAGAGAAGCCTGTAGAAGATCTTGAATAGGGCATCCAAGAACATCTCCTTGACCTTCAGGCAGGACCTCCTCGTTTGACTTCGCTCCTTCGTTCAACCCCTCTTCCTCCGCGCTTTCCGCCGAAGCACACTGCCCTACAGCGGGTGGCCTCCTCCTCCCTCCCTCAAGAGTGGCCAGCTCCTCAGGTACATCTACTCGCACAAGACCCTATCAATGATCGGGGAGCAGTGACGGCAGGCTACTCGGATACATTCCGACCCTCATCCAGAGCGCTCGCTGGAGAAGCTCATGGGCCTCGTGAGCTCCGTATCCGATTCCAACAATTTGTAGAGCTTCACATCAATGACTCCCAACAGATCGCCTTTATCTTGAACACAGTTTGATATGCAAATTGGGCTCGTCTCTCTCTCTCTCTCTCTCTGTTTTTTAACCTATCAATCTCTCCTGGTCTCTTATTTCTTGCCTCAGTTTGGAAGGAGTGAATGAATCGTTTGTTTAACATGGGATTAGGCTATATGTTTAGTATTTTCAGATGAGCGCGATGATGGGTCTCTTTTGGCTTTCGAAGGAGACTACAATGAATTGAATTCATCTTCATATCCGGTTGCTTGCCTTGGTTTTTTCTTTTTTCCCCCCCACCCCCCGAAGAGTTTAGTTCTGAGGTGAAATGATAAGAAGAAGAGGGAGGGAAATGGCCTTTTGCTTGACAAACGTGTGTTGCACGTTTTCTTTCGGACGTCAGTCATCCAACAAGGCTAAGCATGAGTCCACATTGGAAACACGGTGACAGGTCACATGCCATATAAGAATTTTTAAATCCCATAAGAGGAGAGTCGATCAAATTTACTGGAGAGGAACAAATTTTAGAAGTACGAATTTTTTCTTTTTTTACTTAGGAGACACTTTATACAAATTTTTTGTACGAGAGGCATAATTTACCCTCCCCTCTTCTCTCTCATCTGCTTCTGAGGGCAGGTTGTTCCATTTCAAAACAGGTCTCTGTTCTTTTCAGCAAATCCTAGAAATTTTCTACTGACAATCTAATGATACTCAGGCAAGTTTCTTCATTTCCCATAATTTTTCGTCCCGGTAGGGCGTAAGAAGGGGAACGTCTTTGTTGACAACTACAAGATCCAATTTTTCTTGAAATGTACAACAAAGAGAACGCTCTCCTCCTTGCTGCCCGCCCGCTCTCCCAGTCTTCATGTGTGTGTGTACAGGTCTCATCTTTCTGGTTTCCCTTCAGCAACCCTCATTGCTAGAGCAAATCACCGAAGATGGGAGACACCTCAGTTTAATCAAGCATGGTGCACAAGGCGATTGTGCTAGAGCGTTCTCGAGGACTACCCAAGCTTTGCCCGGAGACAATGACAAGTAAAGTGCGCCTTCTCAGGACAACAGTATGTTGAAGATAGAGGATTTTTATTTTAAATCTTGAGACTCTAGCAGAACAATTATGTGAACTTGGGCGAACTTCTACTCGTAGACAGCACAAAGAGAGTGAGTTGCTCTGAAATGGTCGAGAGAGAAGAAAAGGCTAGCTCTGAAACAGGGGAAGAGAGGAGAGGGGAGAGAGAGACAGAGAGAAGGGAAAACAAAATAAAAAAGAGGACATTCTCTCTCCATTTAACTGAGAGTGATGGAGAGAAAACGGATTGAAAGGAGTGCGAAAATGTCCTACTAGGATTTTAGTAAACTGGTCTTAGGTAGTAGAAATTTTTAAGAATAAGGATTTATAGTTTAATTAGTGATCCTACTTTAAATAATAAATTGTTCAATAAATTAGTAGATTATTATGATACCAAACAATACGTATATAAAAAAAAGTCACAAGTCTTGGTCGTGTTCCCTTATTGAATCTTATTTGCTTAGAAGATGACCATAACTTCCGACTCTTATAATCCAGCAATACATTTCCAGGATAATCCAATTATCTCCTCCACACAAGAAGAAAAGTCTCCTTTTGCGCTTGAGACTCTTCATCCTAGCTTGAAACTAGAGTTCTCTTTACGTGTAAGAATCATAGCAGCTCCACCATATAGGGGGGAAAAATGGCCGAACTGTCCTTGAGAACTCATGCTATTCATTTCCCTCTCCTGTTCGTCTCTCTGCTCTTCTTTCGCCTCTTTTTCCGTGCAGAATCACAGCAGCTCCAGATCAACGAAGAGGAGATTCTCTTCAGACTGAAGCAATACTGGAATAACCCGTCATTGCTTGACCACTGGGCTGCCTCGAACTTGATGGATTCCCACTGTTCATGGCCCGGAGTCAACTGCACGAATGGCTCAGTCACAAAGCTTGTCCTCTCCAACATGAGGATAAACGGTAAATCAAATTCATTCCTTCGATTACATAGTGTACACTTTGTTGTTTTGTCAGGTTCGATCATGGCAGACCGGTTGTTTTTCCGTTTCTTGAAAAATGGCAATGAGTTGACTTGCTGCTTCTCTTCATTCCAAATGCGTCTCATGCCTCCCTCCCTTCTACTAACAGGTTCTGCTCCCTCTTTCCTTTGTGACCTTGGGAACCTCACACATCTAGACATGAGTTTCAACAACATTCCAGGAGGATTCCCAAGAGTTCTCTACAACTGCTCCAAGCTCGAGTATCTTGACCTCTCGCAGAATTATTTTGTGGGACCTGTTCCATCCGATATCGACAGGATGACCAATCTTCAATACCTGAGCCTGGCAGCCAATAACTTCTCCTTCGACATCCCACCAGCTATTGGAAGATTAAGTCAGCTAAGGTATCTCTATTTATATATGAACCAATTCAATGGTACTTACCCTGCTAAAGAGATCGCCAATCTTTCCAATCTCGTAGACCTAGAAATGGCTTATAACATGAAGTTGATTCCATCTACTTTCCCTGTGAATTTTACCACTAAGCTAAAGAAGTTGACTAACTTGTGGATGACCAATATGAACTTGATGGGTGAAATCCCCGAGTCAATCGGAAATATGGAGTCTCTGGAGCTTTTGGATTTATCTATAAATCCATTGATCGGAAAGATCCCGAGCAATATCTTCACATTGAAGAATTTGAGTCACATCTATATCTACGGGACTAATTTGTCTGGAAAGATTCCTGAAAGGATTGAATCCTTAGAGTTAACTGTCATTGACCTCTCGGCTAACAACTTGACGGGAAATATACCAGAAGGCTTTGGGAAACTTGAGAAACTAAAGAGTCTAGTCTTGATGTTCAACCGATTATCAGGAGAGATTCCTGAGAGTTTGGGCCAATTGCCTGCCCTAACCGATGTCAGATTGTTTTCCAACAATCTTTCGGGCGTTTTGCCTCCCGATTTCGGGCGATATTCTCCAATTGAGGGTTTTGAGGTGAATTCAAATGGGTTTACTGGACCATTGCCAAAGAACTTGTGCTTCGCCAAAAAATTGACCGGAGTGCTTGCAAGCGACAACAATCTCACTGGACAATTGCCAGAATCGCTCGGTAGCTGCAACAGTTTGATAATGGTTAGTGTTAGCAATAACCAGCTTTCGGGGAAGGTTCCCAGAGGCCTTTGGACTTTGTTGAACTTATCCATAGTTCAGTTGGAGAATAATCACTTCTCTGGAAAGTTTCCTGACACAATCTCCAGGAACCTTTCTCGGATCGACATTAGCAACAATCAATTCTCAGGGAATATTCCAACAAGCATCAACGCCTGGAAGAATCTCGTGGTGTTAGATGCAAGCAATAACCTCCTTTCTGGTTCAATTCCCTTTGAACTAACTGAACTTCCTTTACTTGAGACCCTCTCATTAGATCGGAACAACCTGTTAGGAAATCTTCCTAAGATTATCAGTTCATGGAAGCACCTTAGCATGTTGAACCTTAGCAACAACAAACTCTCTGGCCCGATTCCCGAAAACATTGGCTCATTACCTGTCTTGACACAGTTGGATTTATCCAAAAACCAACTCTCAGGAAACATTCCCTCTCAACTGGGAAGCTTGAAGCTCACTTTCCTCAACTTGTCTTCAAACCTACTTACTGGAAAAATCCCATATGAGCTAGAGAGTTCCGCGTACTCAAGCAGTTTCCTAAGCAACCTAGGACTCTGTGCGAGCAATTCTAAAATAGTCCAAGTCAAAACTTGCGATTCCCAATCCCAAAAGTCAAGCAGAATCTCCTCGAAAAACCTTATCTTCATCATTCTAGCAGCAGTTTTTGCGTCCTTGATAGTTTTGATCATTTGCATATACATGTTGAAGATCTACCGAGGTAGTAGGCGAGATACCAATTACACATGGAAACTAACTCCCTTCCACAAGTTGGATTTCTCGGAATTGGACATTTTGAATGGATTGACAGAACAAAATGTGGTCGGCAGCGGAGGGTCAGGGAAAGTTTATAAGGTTCCTATCAATCATCCGGGGAAAGTTGTAGCCGTGAAGAGGATTTTCAACCACAAGAAGCTAGACCACCAGCTTGAGAAAGAGTTCCTAGCAGAGGTTCGAATCCTCGGAAATATAAGGCATGCGAACATTGTAAAGCTTTTGTGTTGCATTTCCAATGAGAACTCGAAGCTTCTAGTGTACGAATACATGGAGAATCGAAGCTTGGACCGATGGCTACATCGGAAGAAGAGACTAGCATCAATTTCAACTCTGGGCTCTACCTATAATGGCAATAATGGCATTTTGGATTGGCCCATGAGGTTAAAGATCGCAATTGGTGTTGCTCAGGGGCTATGCTACATGCACCATGACTGCGTCCCTCCAACCATTCACAGGGACGTGAAGTCGAGCAACATCTTGTTAGACTCTGAGTTCAACGCAAAGATCGCTGATTTTGGTCTAGCTCGGATGTTGATCAATCCCAACGAAGTGGACACAGTGTCAATCATCGCGGGTACTTTTGGATACATTGCTCCAGGTATTTAAGCATCCAATAATCAATCGTGTATTAGCAGTGCATTTCTTCCCTAATGTATTTCATTTGTTAACTCACAGAGTCTGCTCACACGAGGATAGTAAACAGGAAGATGGATGTCTACAGTTTTGGGGTAATCCTCTTGGAGCTAGCGACTGGAAGGGAAGCCAACGATGGAGACGAGGAGATGTCCCTTGTCGAGTGGGCATGGTGCCACATTCATGAGGGAAACCCGAGAGTCGAAGCTTTCGACGAGGAGATTAGGGAAGCTCATTACATGGATGATGTGAGCTCTTTGTTCAAGCTTGGGATCTTCTGCACTAGCACCGATCCTTTGTCGAGGCCTTCCATGAAGGAGGTCTTGCAGATCCTGAAGCAGTGCTCAAACTCAATGGGAGCTCGCGTGCAAAAGAATGTAAGGGTTGGGCATGTCGCTACTCCACTACTTAGGAACTCTAAGCGTGAGAGAGTGCTGGAAAACAATGACTAAAGCCTCTCCCCTCATGTAAGACAAAGGAGTTTAATGCCAATGATGGAGATAAGGAGATGTCCCTTGTCGAGTAGGCTTGGTGCCAGATCCAAGAAGGAAACCGATCGTGGATGCTTTGGACAAGGAGATCAGGGAAGCTCATTACCTACATGAGATGAGCTCCATGTTCAAGCTCGAGATCATCTGCACTGGCACCCTCATTGAGGCCTTCCATGAAGGAAGTCTTGCATGTCCTGAAGCAGTGCTCCAGCTCACTGTTAGAGTGCCACTTATGTAATGTTATTGAAATCTGTTAGTCAATTACTCTGTTGTAGTTCTGTTACTGACATTTGTTAGTCAATTACTTTGTTTCAGTTCTGACAGAGTTTTCAGTAACTAACGGATATTGGTGTTGCTCATTCAGGCTAGGCTCTCCTCTATTATGACAATAAGGCAGCACAGCACATTGCCGCCAACTCTGTCTTTCATGAGAGAACCAAACACATAGAGGTGGACTGCCATTTTATCCGAGAAAAACTAAGGGACGGGGTGATCAAAACAATGCCTATTTCAACAAAGCATCAACCGGCAAACATACTAACGAAGCCACTTCACCCTGGACAGTTTATGCATCTGCTGAACAAGATGGGAATCATAAATCTCTACCTTCCATCTTGAGGGGGAGTATTAGAGTGCCACTAATGTAATGTTACTGAAATCTAGTAGTCAGTTACTCTGTTTCAGTTTTGTTACTGACATTTGTTAGTTAGTTATTCTGTTTCAGTTTTGTTAGTTAGCTACTTTGTATGATACTATAAATACAATTCTTGGTGATCAGAATAAGACTAAAAAAGAGAGATTTTTCCTCCAGCAGTTCGTTCTGGCTTCTGTTCTCTTCATTTTGTTACTTCATTGTTCATAACATGCTAGGGGCTCAAGTGCAGAAGAATGCAAGGGATGAGTACTTTGTCTCTTCACTGCTTGGGAACTCCAAGCATGAGCAAGCAGTGACTGCAGCCTCTCACGTCACACTTACTAAATGTTAACTTAGGTAAGACAAAGCAAGTTGATGCCGACAATGGAAGCCGATGATGGAGAGAAGGAGATATCCCTCGCCGAGTGTGCATGGTGCCACATCTAGGAAGGAAACCCAATCCCCAATGCTTTGGAAGAGGAGATCAAGGAATCTCGTTATCAGAATGGGATGAGATCCGTGTTCAAGCTCGAGATTATCTGCATCGGCACCCATCCCTTGTCAAGGCCTTCCATGAAGGAAGTCTTGCAAGTCCTAAAGTAGTACTCAAGCTCAATGGGAGCTTGCATATAGAAGAATGCAAGGGACTAGTACATTGCCGCTCCACTGCTGAGGAACTCTAAGCATGAGCAAGTGCTGGAAAATGATGACTGTAGCCTATCGCCTCACACTTGTTAGATGTTAACTTATGTAAGATAAAGAAGTTTAATGCAATTGCACCATCCTTAACCTAATAGCTAAGAGATTATAGATTCAATTAACATCATAGAACTTCACGCTCAAGATATATAGAAGAAAGTGAAAGAAGATGGAACTACATGTCCCAATGAGCACAAATTGTGTAAGAGATTGAGAAACACGTCACGGACTACAAAAATTCCACTTTGGTACAACTGTTTTGTTGGGATTAGAGACTAGACAACTTGTCCTGCCAAAGGAAGTACTGACTTACCAAGAACAGCCAGTCTGCAACCTCACCCTTTATTCATCACCTGGCATCTATCTGTTCTTCCCAGGCCATTCATGCTCGGCACCCCGAAGCTCCAAAATGATCTAAAACCACGTTACAGGAAAAGAGGCAGCAAAAAATATACAAGAAAAAAAAAAGCATAAAATCAAACAATCTATTGATGTTCCTACATCTCGAGTCACTATTCCACTTGTTTTCAAGATTCTTCCTACTCAGAGACACTGTGAATGAGAAGCTGCAAGAATGGGCAGCTCCAATACCGGAGCCATCATTCGAGTGTGTGATGACAACATTCTCGGAAGCTTCTTCTCTGAGAAGCTCCTTCAGAGCGCTCTTCACGCACTGGCTGAACTTTGTGTAGTGCTCCAACAATCCTCCATCTAAAGCTATAACTGACTTCTGCTTCTCACCATCCCTTAACGTGTCCCTCCCCGCTTTCTTGAGGATACCATAAATTCCTGCCGCAGATAATCGGGCCCCACGGGTCGCAATGGTATCACTAAGCTCAACAATCACTTTCCTCATCTTGAAAGAGGTATTATTTATCTGTACAGAAGAAAAAGCAACACCGCCAATGGTGACAACATAGCCATTCATAGCACTCCTCAAAATAACGAATCATAAACTGACAGAATGGAGCAGCCCCTTCAACCAAACAACCAAACTGGAGAGAGAAGTGCTGTGACAAGCAAATTGATAAGATGTCCCTAAGTTTGTTTGCCACCGCCCTGAGGTTTGATGGCGTGTCATGATGCATGGCAGACATGTGAGGGGTCCTGAATTTTACAGCATCAGCAATTCGAGAATCAAAATCTTTGAAGGATTGGCCACCAAACACTGATCCAATCAATAAGATCGGACAGCAAGTGAAAAAAGGCGTGTTATTCTTTCCAAAAGTTGAAACCAACTCAACAACATTAGCTCGACTGCCAGAACCAGACACTCATAGATTTCATGCACCCTTACCTTAATATAAAGGGAATTTTCAGCTTTTCTGGCACAGTGTCACCAAAAAATTCAGCTTCTTCAGCCATCTTCAACAGAATTCTCCGGAGAATTTCCCCATGGTACATGCCTGTAATTATCTTCTCAAAAATCTGCAAGCAATTGAAGAAACATTGAAATATGGAGCATATTATAACAGGACATCCACTGCACATTCAAAAGAGAAAGAAGGATCACCTGTTCTCCTGGGTTCAAAGATGCAGCATCGAGATCATGATCATATTCCCGTAAGAGGGAGATGAGATGACCGGAAGCTGCCCCACTCCATATTGATAACCTACTGAGTTTCACCAGCCAAAACTATCACCACCCGAGATCTAAATCCATGACAAGGAAATATACGAACACAAGCAAAGCCCAGTTCTATCCATGCAACTTGGTGTCTACTCACATTTGACTTGATATTTTAAGTGACACCAAACCTCAAAGCTCAGAATTAACACATTCTTGGTTCTCAGATTCTTTTAAGTTGAAAATTGCAAAATATTGACATGTGGAACATAACATACATAAGGATCAAACTCCATGGTAGTTCGCCTTAAGCTCTAAGTCTAAGCACCGAATTCTCCAAGGAAAAAACAGAGGTTGTAGTGGTGATCAAGAAAATTAATCCCTATCACTAAGCACGCAAAATAATTAACCTCTAACACAGGATTTCTTTTCCCCAAATTGCCCTTCTTGCAATAAAGAAAAAACATAAAGCACCCTAATTTATGAGATTAGAATGGTTGACATTTACAGCATCTTCAATTGAGAATCCCTTCGTCCATTTTGTAAGGGTTCCTGATGATATTGATGTCTGCCTAACCGGAAATGAGAACGTAAATCCCAACTCTCTCTGTCTGCCCGGAAAAGGACGGGAATCCTCACCTTCTGCCGCAACAAACTTGGCAAGCTCCGCAGCAATAAAATCAAACAATTCCTGTAAGAAAATTGCAAAAATAGCATGTAAATAATCAGGTAAACAAAAGGTTCGCATAGATCTAGCACTGAAGACATACTCACATGGGAAGAGCCGGTCATCAAATGTGGTGGGATCGAGATTTCTTCAAATTCCTGTTTGACGACACCTTTCTCCTTTCCGCCCAACTGCACACGTTGCACATTGGAAGTTTGTGCCACCAAGGTCCAAAGCATAGAATAATCCTTCCTCATCACTACAGGGGGGATGATTTCATGGATGGTTAGTATACCATGCGAAATAATAAGTTCTTACACTTACTGTCAAAATATAACAAAGTTGATAACTTGACTAACTTCTGAGCTCCCATCAGTGGAAAGCTATACGTGAAAAATGCCTGCATGTAACTCTCAAATAAAAATCTATCACAGATGGTTTCTTCCGACCGCTATAATTATTAGCTACACAAGAAGTGGATGGTGATTTAGATATAGTCAGACAGCGCAAATTCACTTGAGTCCTTCAAAAAATGTCTCGACCTTACGGTATATGTCACCATTTACGTAGCAGAAAGGCACAAATTCAACCTAGAAAACAACTAGAAAATAAGAGACCTCTCAAGGCGGCATACATAACAACTGAATAGTCCCCAGCACACAAAGAATCAAGGGTAATGCTAACTACACTGAGATTGTATATCTGCAGAAATGGAAACAGAATCAGAAAGCAAGACAAAGGAAGAATGCTATATTGGAAAAAGAGCAGATTCTACAAATTTGTGCCCTCATAACGTTTATCATTTGAATCTCATAGAACAAAAGCAAGCTCCCAACAAGGAGGAGGAAGGTGGGAAAAATCATGTCAAGCTCCAAAATCAATTTGCAAGCACATTACTCTAAAGATCGGACTAGTTTCAACTGGTGTAAAGCTCAGAATTTTCATACCCGAACAAGAATTGCAGCGCCTACTTCAAATTTATCCCTCAAACAGTGGCCCTAAGCCTTTAATACCATGAACTCCGGGCTCATTGAGACAGGGGTGGACCAGAAATGATGGTAAGCCAAATGTTCAGAAATCAAAAAATCCTGCCCGAAAATGATGACCCCGGCTCATTTTCTCGATTATATTTGCCACTTTACTCTCTCTAATGACTCTCACCCCCTCACCCTACATCAGTAGCTCTTCAGGTACAATCCATCCTCTTATGAAATATATAAGTTTTGCACAATTATCTAATTCTCAGGCTTTTAAGGATGTTTGATGGAGAAAGGCCATCACCAAAGAAATGAAGGCACTAGAAGAAACTTAGACTTGAACTATCAAAACATTACCACCGGAAAAGAAGCCCATTGGTTGTAAATATGTATTTAAGATCATGCGACATTTTGATGGGACTATTTAACAATTTAAAGTAAGATTTGTTGCTTAGGGGTATACTCACATAAAGGGTCTGGATTTTCCTGAAACATTCGCTTTCATAGCTAAATTGGTCACAGTATAACGATTACTTACAGTGGCACTTGCACGCATAAGGGAACTTCATCAATTGGTGTATAAAATGCCTTTTTGTGCAGGGAACTTGATGAAAAAGTTTATATACATCTTCCACCCTAGTATAAGACTTCTCGACCTGATACCATTTATTGACTTCAAAAGTCCTTTCATAGTCTTCAATGAGCCTTTCAGAATTGGCATGTGAAGTTTACTTCAGCGATTCTGCATTGCAGTTTCTTCAATCCAATGTAGACCACTCTCTCTTTACCTTTTTTCTGTCATGTTATTTTTATGGTCATCCTTATCTTTGTTGATGACATCATTTTGGCAAGCAATATTGCTATGGCTATTGTTACTTTCAAGGATTATTTAGCATGGCACTTTAAAATTAAGGATTTCGGTCCCATAAAATATTTACTTGGTATTGAGGTTGCTCACAATGATCAAGGCTTTTTCTTATGTGAACAAAAATATGCTCTATACATTTTATCTGAGTTTGAGATGCTGGGTAGTAAACCTTTTCTTTTCCTATGGAGCAACAACACCATCTTTGGGGTGATTCTAGCAATATTTTTCCTTACTTGGAGCAGTATAGGTGTCTTGTTGGAAGCTTGATATATTTGACTATCACCAGACCAAAGTTTTGTAGGTTCCGTGAGGATGTAACTATTAGAATCCTTTGATATATTAACAGAGTCCAATCAAGGAATTTTTCTAAGAAGTACTCTTGCTCTCTCTCTTCAGGCCTTTTGTGACTATGCTTGAGCTAGTTGTTCAATAACATGGCACTCCATTACTATTTGTTTTTTAATCCTATTAGCATGTTGCCTAGTCTCTTGGAAAACAAAGAAGTAGACGACTTTTAGTCATTCCTGTGCTGAAGTGGAGTATCGTGTCATTCATACTCAACCAATGAAGCTCCCTTGTGATAGCAAGGCCGCAATTCAAATTGCGACTAATAATGTCTTTTATGAAAGGACTAAACACGTCGAAATCGATTGTTATTTTATCCGAGATCACATTAAGCAGGGCCATATTATTATCAACCATGTTTCTACTATGCTGCAACTTGCTAACATTTTTACTAAGGCTCTCAGACAAAACGGTTTTCACTTTCTTCTTCCCACGTTAGGCATTCTAGAGATTCATGCTCCAACTTGAGGGAGAGCATTGGAGATATTACATACTGTATGTGATATGTTCACATGTGTTATATTTTTGTATATTATATATTGACTAAATATTCACTGTATTTATTTTAGAAATATCCATTATATTTATTTTAGGTGAGAGAAATTATGTAACAAATTAGTCACAAGTTTATCATTATTGTATTATAAAAGTTATTGTAAATATTCAAAATTAATGAATTAAAATTTCCTTTTTGGCAACTTTACATAATCGTTCTGCTAGAGTCTCAAGGTTTCAAATAAAAATTCTCTATCTTCAACATATTGTTGTCCCGACAAGGTGCATTTTACTTTTCATTATTTCCGGGCAAAGTCGGAGTGGTCCTCAAGGACGCTCAAACATAGTTTTTAAAATTGGACTGGATCGGATTGGAAATCGGTCAATGTATAGGTTCATGGGTCAAAGAAAAGATTCAATAGGTTGAACCGTATATTTAATAAATAATATTACCAATAAATTAATATAATATTATAATTTAACTATGATTTATAATAAGCATCATTAATATATTTATTATATTAGTCCTAAATTTAATATAAAATATAAATATAAGTTTAGTAAAATAAAATATGTATATTATAATAGTTTTTTAAAATTTTCAAATCGTCTGTTTTTTCCACTTAATTAATTGAGTTCATTGTTTAACCAGAAAACCGACAAGTTCAACTAGAGCTGATCTAATTTAAAGTACAATTGGATTATTTCTATGAACTGGACTGGATGAATAGCTGGTTCCTGGTCGAATTGGTCAGTCCGATTCAGTTTTTAAAACTATGTGTTCGGCACAACCGCCATGTTCAACATGCTTGATTAAACTGAGCTGTCTCCCATCTTCGGTGATTTGCTCTACCATTGAGGCTTCGCCGAAGGGAGACCAGAAAGATCGAGACCTGTAGACACCCCTAAAGACTGGTGGAGCGAGCTGCAAGGAGAAGATTTTTCTTAATATTTGTTGCCTTAATTAAAACTTATCGAGGTGATGGGAATATGTGAAATGTGATCATTCCTTATTATTATCTATTTTTTTCTTAGAATTTTAAGCATCTTAGTTTATAAATGTATTATCATCAGAATAAACATTGTCGGATTAACTAACTCGTGTCGTGTCACGGGCCGAGTCATTCGGTCCCTTAAACAGACCGAGAAGGAAAATATTAATTGAAGGAAGAATTCATCAATCACAATGTGGGTCAACGGTCAAAGAAGTTGTGCCCTCCACCGCGGGGAAACTCTATCCAACTTGGACTAATCTACGCTCGCTCATCTAATTTTAAATTTTGTGTTTTCAACTGGTCCATAGAAAAGAAAAAAAAACTTTAATAACAATGATTATTGTAATTTTAAATTGGTGCCACTAATTCACGTTTGGGCCGGTGTGGCTTTCAGCAAAACTTGAGGTAGTGAATTGACAAAAAGAGTCATCTTATTATGTCCATAATTTTTATAATAATCTTATCTAAAAAAAACTACCTAAAGCCGTGTTTTAAAATCCTTTAAAACATGTATTACCTTCAACATTAGTATACTTAGACATTTCATTTAATCATTTGTTCACGAAATAAAATAATTATTAATTATGTTAAATTTTCTCTGTCAACCGTTATACTTATGTAATGAATACGATTTGGCACATTTTTCATAGTAACACCTCTTGTAAGCTCTCACATGTTAAAAATACATCTTCGATTAACAGAAAAAATTAATATATTTGGTATTCGTGATATTTTGTCAAAAAGATAAGTAACTATTATATATATATTTGATAAATATTAAAAATTATGTATAGTTTTGAAAAAAAATATGAAAAAGATATGACTCCATAATCACATCATCATGATTGAGGAGAATTATATCTAGTACGATATTCACGGTTCATGAAATGAATTCCGGCCCAAATTGCGCCGTGCCAAAAGGATCATGGGGGTGTTTTAGGAAGTAAATGCTTTTAATGTTTTTCGTACGATCACTTGCATAGCTTGAATTAAATGGACATCAAGTGAGATCCAAAAATGTACATGTGACAATCATATACCAGCTTAGCAAAATTTAAATAATTAAAAGTCAAGAATAATTTTTGTATTAAAAAAGAAAAATAAGGAAATATTTTTTAATTAAGAAAAAAAAGTAACAGTGTTATGTCACGAGTCCGGCTTAAGGGGGTAAATGAAGGGATGGTGGACAATAGGACAATTTTGAGTGAAAAAGAAAACATGTTTTTATAAGATAAAAAGTGATATTTTTAGTTAAAAAAAATAGTTTTTCTGTGCACATAATTTACCTATTATTTTTTATATGGACTTTTTCAGCATGAGGGCGTGAAATCGTAAACTTTATTATCATTATTCAAAATCTTAATATTATTCTTGGTTAAGTAATAAATGCATGATGATCCTGAAATACTCAAGAAGATAATAAGATTGGCTGTAAAGACCCAGTAAGGAATCGCCACGTGGAAAGGTCAAAAAATTTAGAAAGGCAAAAAAAAATCGAATTCTCCTCCTTTCCGTCTGTCCCGTCTTTGTCCGTCAAGGAGAGAGACAACATTTTTCCTCCACTTGCCGCTCTTCGGGTAAATTACACCAATAAAATAAAAAATTTGCGTAAGGTATGATTTTCGTAAAAAATGGAAACTTTTGTAGCTAATTGATACAAAAGTTTTTAAAATTGCACTCCACCGATACATTTCATCAACTCCCCTCTTACAGCGTTAAGAAATACTTACATGGCATGTGATTTGCCAACTTATTTCCTATGGAACTCATCTATTAAGCCCAACCTACAGGTCTCGTCTTTCTGGTTTCCCTTCAGCAAGCCTCATTGTCATTGCTAGAGCAAATCACCGAAGGTGGGAGACACCTCAGTTTAATCAAGCATGGTGCACAAGGCGATTGTGCTCGAGCGTCCTCGAGGACTACCCAAGCTTTGCCCGGAGATAATGACAAGTAAAATGCGCCTTCTCGGGACAACCATATGTTGAAGATAGAGGATTTTTATTTGAAATCTTGAAACTCTAGCAGGACAATTATCTGAACTTGGACTAACTTTCACTCTTAGATGGGATAAAGAGGGTGAGTTGCTCTGAAATGGTCGAGAGAGAAGAAAAAGATGGCTCTGAAACGGGGGAAGAGAGGGGAGAGAGAAAGCAGGGAAAGTAAAATTAAAAAAGAGGACCTTCTCTCTACATTTAATGGTGACAGATGGAGAGAGTACGGATTGAAGGGGGTGCGAATTTTTTTAAATCACAACTCCACGTGACAATTCCTTATTGGATCCTATACGGCCACTCTGGCTGAGTAACACTCATGTAAGGTTTCCTCTCTCCCCCAAGTTATCTATAAATCTGCCCTTCATTTCCCCAGAGATAACCCGACAATCTGCGTAAACCCACAGGTGGTGAGGAGTCTCCTTTTGCGCTCGAGACTCTTCATCCTAGCTTGAAAATCAGAGTTCTCTTTACGTAGAAGCCTAAGCCTTGAATTCCTCACCATACAGGGAAAAAATGGCCGAACTGTCCTCGAGAGCTCATGCTATTCATTTCCCTCTCCTGTCCGTCTCTCTACTCTTCTTTCGCCTCTTCTTCCATGCAGAATCACAGCAGCTCCAGGTCAAGGAACAGGAGATTCTGTTGAGACTGAAGCAATACTGGAATAACCCGCCATTGCTTGAAGACTGGGCTGCCTCGAACTCGATGGATTCCCACTGTTCATGGCCCGGAGTCAACTGCGCGAATGGTTCAATCACAAAGCTGGTCCTCTCCCATGTGAACATAAACGGTAAATTAAAATCATTCCATCTATTACATAGTGTACACTTTGTTGTTTTGTTGGGTTTGGCCATGGCAAACCAGATGTTTTCCCATTTCTTGAAAAATGGCAATGAGTTGACTTGCTACTTCTCTTCGTTCCAAATGCGTCCCGATCTCTCCCTCCCTTCTACAAACAAATAGGTTCAGCTCCCTCTTTCCTTTGCGACCTTGGGAACCTCACACATCTTGACCTGAGTTTCAACAACATTCCAGGAGGATTCCTTAGAGTTCTTTACAACTACTCCAAGCTCGAGTATCTTGATCTCTCACATAATTATTTTGTGGGCCCTGTTCCATCCAATATCAACAGGATGGCCAATCTTCAATACCTGAGCCTAGCAGCCAATTACTTATCCTTTGACATCCCACCAGCTATTGGAAGATAGCTGAAGAGATCGCCAATCTTCAATGGTACTTACCTTGCTGAAGAGATCGCCAATCTTTCCAATCTTGTGGACCTAGAAATGGCTTATAACATGAACTTGATTCCATCTACTTTCCCTGTGAATTTTACCAATAAGCTAAAGAAGTCGACTAAGTTGTGGATGACTAATGTGAACTTGATGGTCAAAATCCTTGAGTCAATTGAAAATATGGAGTCTCTTGAGCTTTAGGATTTATTTGTAAATCCATTGAATGGAAAGACCCCAAGTAGCATCTCCAGTGAAGATGTTGCTCAAATTTTTCAATGTGAAGATGCTGCTCGAGATCTTTCCATTTAATGGATTTTTGGATAAATCCAAAAACTTGAGAGACTCCATATTTTTTATTGACTAGGCAATTTTGCCCATCAAGTTCATATTTGCCATCCACAACTTAGTCAACTTCTTTAGCTTATTGGTAAAATTCACAGGGAAAGTAGATGGAATCAAGTTCATATTATAAGCCATTTCTAGGTCTACGAGATTGGAAAGATTGGCGATCTCTTTGGCAAGGTAAGTACCATTGAATTGGTTCATGTATAAATAGAGTTACCTTAGCTGACTTAATCTTCCAATAGCTTGTGGGATGTCGAAGGAGAAGTTATTGGCTACTAGGCTGAGGTACCGAAGATTGGTTGTCCTGTCAATGTCGGATGGAATAGGACCCACGAAATAATTCTATGAGAGGTCAAGATACTTGAGCTTGGAGTAGTTGTTGAGAACTCTTGGGAATCCTTGTGGAATGTTGTTGAAACTCAAGTCCAAATGTGTGAGGGTCTCAAGGTCGCAAAGGAAAGAGGGAGCAGAACTTGCTTGTTTGTAGAAGGGAGGGAGGCATTGGGACACATTTGGAACGAAGAGAAGCCGCAAGTCAACTCATTGCCATTTTTTAAGAAACNGCAAGTCAACTCATTGCCATTTTTTAAGAAACGGAAAAACATCTGATTTGCCATGACCGAACCCTACAAAACAATAAAGTGTACACTATGTAATAGATAGAATGAATATGATTTACTGTTTATGCCCCCGTTGATGAGGAACTGCTTTGTGATTGAGTCATCTGTACAGTTGACTCTGGGCCATGAACAATGGGAATCCATCGAGTTCGAGGCAACCATATGGTCAAGCAATGGCGAGTTATTCCAGTATTGCTTCAGTCTCGGTAGAATCTCCTGTTCCTTAGAGTGGAGCTGCTCTGATTTTGCATGGAAGTAAAGGCAAAAGAAGAGCAGTGAGATGAACAGGAGAGTGAAATGAATAGTATGAGTTCTCGAGGGCAATTTGGCCATTTTCCCCCTATATGGTGGGAAATTCAAGAATTAGACTTATACATAAAGATAACTCTAATTTCAAGCTAATATGAAGGGTCTCCAATGCAAAAGGAGACTTCTCTTCACGTTTTCCCCCATAATTGGATTATCATGAAAATATATTACTGATTTATATAGCAACTCGGAAGTTATGGTCATCCGCTGGCTTACAAATTTTCAATCCGTTTTTTCTCCGTCACTCTCCGTTAAATGGAGAGAGAAGATCATTTTTTTTATCTTGTTTTTCCCTCCTCTCTGTCTCTCTCTCTCCCCTCCCCGCCGATTTCAGAGCGACCTTTTTTCTTCTCTCTCGACCATTTCAGGGCAACTCACTCTCTTTATCCTGTCTACGAGTGAAAGTTCGCCCAAGTTCACATAATTGTTCTGTTAGAGTCTCAAGATTTCAAATAAAGATCCTCTATCTTCTACATATGTCCGGGCAAAGCTTGAGTGGTCCTCGAGGACGGTCGAGCACAATCGCCTTGTTCACCATGCTTGATTAAACTGAGGTGTCTACCATCTTCGGTGATTTGCTCTAGCAATGACAATGAGGCTTGCTGAAGGGAAACCAGAAAGA
>CXYZ01012187.1:1152178-1165434 GCA_900006705.1 Sonneratia caseolaris
AATGAATGGAATTATTACTGTTTTTGGACAATAGGCCAGTTTTGAATTAAAATGAAAACATGTTTTATAAAATAAAAATGATATTTTCAGTAAAATATAGTTTTTCTGTGCATAATTTACCTATTTTCCAAAACATCCATTACCTTCGGAAAATAATGAGCTTCCCATGGGTGGCCCAAAACCGATTGCCTGCCACTTCGACTGGTAAATTGCACAGGAATCGATCTCCTAACCTCCTATTTAAACAAGCTTCGCTCAACTATTATGCTAAGACTTTCTCTTTAATTTATTTTTCCTATATTATTAAGTACACTAATTTTTTTAATTATATCTTCATCTTCACCAATCATCAAACTCTAATTGCACATCCACACGAAACTCTATCTCATCATCCTTCTTCTTCTTTGACTTCTTTCCTTTAAAATTTTGAGATTCAAAATCTTAATCTCTTATTTAAAATAAATTTATTTAATCACCGCACCAAATATAATATATAATAAATATTTTTATTTTACATTTATCATATCTTATTCTTCCTTCTATTTTTCTTTTCCCTGAAACTTTAGAACTAGGAGTCACCTCCATAGGTGAGGAAAACTTATGGGGACTCTAACGGCTCCACCCCTCTCCAACGAGGCCGCCAGTGACTGACGGACCTCTAGCAACCTAGCCAGAAGGAGAGAGGGCTGGTGGAAGGGAGAGGTGAGCGTTGGAGGGGGTGGCGACATTGTCCGAGGAATAGTCTGCCAGAGAGCCATGTTCTTCCACCTCTTATTATTATTATTATTTTTTTTTATTTACCAAAAGGAAAGTGTTCTTTCTACTACTGTGGACCCTCCACGTTTACAAACCTCAGCTCATGAATGCCCATTAGATCATGAAATAGCAAGTCATGAATTACATCAGAAGGATACGTAAAAACTATCAACTGGAGAGTATAATCGTCCTTTATCCGTGCATGCTTTGCTAGGAAATCAGCCACCGCATTGGCTTCCCGATATATGTGGCGTGCACGAATTTCTTGGAAGTCTTGGCAAATCTTCCTACGAGCAATAAGTAAATTATTATTATTATTAGTGGGCCTCACCTCTGTGTATAACCGTAGCTATATCATACAAAAAATTGTCACATAGGAAATTTATGTTATAAAAAAATAATAAAATTAGTTAAAAATTAATAAAATATAATATATTTAAAATAATATATAAAATTTACATTTTAAATTTTTATATCAAAATATTAAGTTAATAAAATATTTTATATCAATTATACAACTTTTCCGGTCAACAATCACGAGCGCGACACTGAACACACCTATACGGAAAAGCAAGTCAAAGTCTCCCACACACAGCAAAAGGGCGTTGGAGCAGAGATGCCAACACAATAAAGTCTTAATATTCGTTGCCTTAATTAAAATTTATCAAGGTGTTGGAATATCTTGTGAAAGTGGTTTTTTTCTTATTATTTATTATTATTATTTTCCCTTAGAATTTTAAGTATCAGTTAACAACAAGATTTTCTTTTTATATTAAAAAAAACTTTGTACAAATTTTTTGTACCAGTGTAATTTACCCTCCCCTCTCTTCTCTCTCATCTGCCTCTAAGGGCTGGTTGATCCATTTCAAAACAAGTCTCTGTTCTTTTCAGCAAATTCCAGAAATTTTCTACTAACAGGTCTCATCTTTCTGGTTTCCATTCAGCAAGCCTCATTGTCATTGCTAGAGCAAATCACCGAAGATGGGAGACACCTCAGTTTAATCAAGCATGGTGCACAAGGCGATTGTGCTTGAGCGTCCTCGAGGACTACCCAAGCTTTGCCCGGAGATAATGACAAGTAAAATGCGCCTTCTCGGGACAACCCATATGTTGAAGATAGAGGATTTTTATTTGAAATCTTGAAACTCTAGCAGGACAATTATCTGAACTTGGACTAACTTTCACTCTTAGATGGGATAAAGAGGGTGAGTTGCTCTGAAATAGACCTGGCAAATTTTGGCCCGGCACGGGCCCGGCACGATAACACCGTGCTGGGCCAGTGCTTAATGTGCCGTGCCGGAACGGCCCGATAATTTTATCGGGCGTGCCGGGCCCGATGATCCCGGGCCGTGCTTGCACGATAGCCTGATTAGGACTATTTAAAAAAATCATTAGATAATTAGATAATATTAAAAGATAAAAAAAATCTCATTTATAAGTTTATTTATAGTTTTAAATAAGTTACGATCAAAACGAATTTTTTTTATCAAGTGATTGGACCGGATCAAAGCCACTCATATCTTATCGTACCGTACTGGCCCGGAACGATTATCCTAAAGGACCGTGCTTGTACCAGTCCTTATCATGCCCTTTCCTTATCGTGCAGTGCCGGCACAATTTGCCACCACTACTCTGAAATGGTCGAGATAGAAGAAAAAGATGGCTCTGAAACAGAGGATGAGAGGGGAGAGAGAAAGCAGGGAAAGTAAAATTAAAAAAGAGGACCTTCTCTCTACATTTAATGGTGACAGATGGAGAGAGTACGGATTGAAGGGGGTGCGAATTTTTTTAAATCACAACTCCACGTGACAATTCCTTATTGGATCCTATACGGCCACTCTGGCTGAGTAACACTCATGTAAGGTTTCCTCTCTCCCCCAAGTTATCTATAAATCTGCCCTTCATTTCCCCAGAGATAACCCGACAATCTGCGTAAACCCACAGGTGGTGAGGAGTCTCCTTTTGCGCTCGAGACTCTTCATCCTAGCTTGAAAATCAGAGTTCTCTTTACGTAGAAGCCTAAGCCTTGAATTCCTCACCATACAGGGAAAAAATGGCCGAACTGTCCTCGAGAGCTCATGCTATTCATTTCCCTCTCCTGTCCGTCTCTCTACTCTTCTTTCGCCTCTTCTTCCATGCAGAATCACAGCAACTCCAGATCAAGGAACAAGAGATTCTGTTGAGACTGAAGCAATACTGGAATAACCCGCCATTGCTTGAAGACTGGGCTGCCTCGAACTCGATGGATTCCCACTGTTCATGGCCCGGAGTCAACTGCACGGATGATTTAGTCACAAAGCTGGTTCTCTCCAACATGGACATAAACGGTAAATTAAAATCATTCCATCTATTACATAGTGTACACTTTGTTGTTTCGTCAAATTCAATCATGGCAAATCTAATGTTTTTCCATTTCTTGAAAAATAGTAATGAGTTGACTTGGTACTTCTCTTCATTTCAAATGCATCCTGATGCCTCCCTCCCTTCTACAAACAAATAGGCTCAGCTCCCTCTTTCCTTTGCGGCCTTGGGAACCTCACACATCTTGACCTGAGTTTCAACAACATTCCAGGAGAATTCCCAAGAGTTCTCTACAATTGCTCCAAGCTTGAGTATCTTGACCTCTCACAAAATTATTTCGTGGGCCCCATTCCATCCGATATCAACAAGATGGCCAATCTTCAATACCTGAACCTGGCAGCCAATAACTTCTCCTTCGACATCCCACCAGCTATTGGAAGATTAAGTCAGCTAAGGTATCTCTATTTATACATGAACCAGTTCAATGGTACTTACCCTGCCGAAGAGATCGCCAATCTTTCCAATCTCGTGGACCTAGAAATGGCTTATAACATGAAGTTGATTCCATCTACTTTCCCTGTAAATTTTACCAATAAGCTAAAGAAGTTGACTAGGTTGTGGATGACCAATATGAATTTGATGGGCGAAATCCCCGAGTCAATCGGAAATATGGAGTCTCTCGAGTTACTGGATTTATCCTTGAATCCATTGAATGGAAAGATCCCAAGCAACATCTTCACATTGAAGAATTTGAGTCAAATCTATATCTTCAAGACTAATTTGTCAGGAGAGATTCCTAAAAGGATTGAATCCTTAGAGTTGAGCGCCATTGACCTCTCGGCAAACAACTTGATGGGAAATATACCAGAAGGCTTTGGGAAACTCGAGAAACTAAAGAGTCTAGTCCTGATGTCCAACCAATTATCAGGAGAGATTCCCGAGAGTTTGGGCCGATTGCCTGCCCTAACCGATGTCAGATTGTTTTCCAACAATCTTTCAGGCGTTCTACCTCCCAATTTTGGGCGGTATTCTCCACTTGAGGGTTTTGAGGTGGATTCAAATGGGTTTACTGGACCATTGCCAGAGAACTTGTGCTTCGCCGGAAAATTGATTGGATTGGTTGCAGGAGACAACAATCTCACCGGGCAATTGCCAGAATCACTCGGCAGCTGCAACAGTTTGAGGATCGTTAGTGTTAGCAATAACCAGCTTTCGGGGAAAGTTCCTAGAGGCCTTTGGACTTCATTGAACTTGTCTATAGTTCAGCTAGAGAATAATGACTTCTCTGGGGAGTTTCCAGACACAATCTCTTGGAACCTTTCTAGGATCGAGATTAGCAACAACCAATTCTCAGGGAATATTCCAGCAAGCATCAATGCCTGGAAGAATCTCGTGGTGTTAGAAGCAAGCAATAACCTCTTTTCTGGTTCAATTCCCTTTGAACTAACTGAACTTCCTCTCCTTGAGACCCTTTCACTAGATCGGAACAGCCTGTCAGGAAATCTTCCTGAGATTATCAGTTCATGGAAGCACCTCAACATGTTGAACCTTAGCAACAACAAACTCTCTGGCCCGATTCCCAAAAACATTGGCTCATTACCTGTTTTGACACAGTTGGATTTATCCAAAAACCAATTCTCGGGAAACATTCCCTCTCAGCTAGGAAGCTTGAAGCTCACTTTTCTCAACTTGTCCTCAAACCTACTTTTCGGAAAAATCCCATATGAGCTAGAGAATCCCGCATACTCAAGTAGTTTCCTAAGCAACCTAGGACTTTGTGCGAGCAATTATGAAATAGTCCAAGTCAAAGCTTGCAATTCCCAATCCCGAAACTCAAGTGGAATCTCCTCGAAAAACCTTATCTTCATCATTTTAGCAGTAGTTTTTGCGTCCTTGATAGTTTTGATTATTTGCACATACATGTTGAAGATCCACCGAGACAGCAGGCGAGATACCAATTACACATGGAAACTGACTCCCTTCCACAAGTTGGATTTCTCAGAATTGGACATTTTGACTAGACTAATGGAGCAAAATGTGGTTGGCAGCGGAGGGTCAGGGAAAGTTTACAAGGTTCCAATCAATTATCCGGGGAATATTGTAGCCGTGAAGAGGATTTTTAACTCCAGGAAGCTAGACCACAAGCTTGAGAAAGAGTTTCTAGCAGAGGTTCAGATCCTTGGAAATATAAGGCATGTGAACATTGTAAAGCTTCTGTGTTGCATTTCTAGCGAAAATTCGAAGCTTTTGGTGTATGAATACATGGAGAATCAGAGCTTGGACCGGTGGCTACATCGAAAGAAGAGATTGGCACTGCTTTCAGGTTTGGGCTCTACCTATAATGGCAACAATGACATTTTGGATTGGCCCACGAGGTTGAAGATTGCAATCGGGGCCGCTCAGGGGCTTTGCTACATGCATCACGACTGCATCCCTCCAATCATTCACAGGGATGTGAAGTCGAGCAACGTCCTATTAGACTCTGAGTTTGACGCCAAGATCGCTGATTTCGGTCTAGCACGGATGTTGATCAAGCCCGGTGAAGTCGACACAGTGTCAACCGTCGCCGGTACTTTTGGTTACATTGCTCCAGGTAGCTAAGCATCTAATAATCAATTGTGTATTAGAAGTGGCATTTCTTCCCTAACGTATTTCATTTGTTAATTCAGAGTCTGCTCATACGAGAACAGTAAACACGAAGATCGATGTCTACAGTTTCGGGGTAATCCTCTTGGAGCTGGTGACCGGAAGGGAAGCCAATGATGGAGACGAAGAGATGTCCCTCGCCGAGTGGGCATGGTGCCATTTCCAAGAAGGAAACCCAATAGCCGATGCTTTGGACAAGGAGATTAGGGAAGCTCAATACTTATATGAGATGAGCTCCGTGTTCAAGCTCGGGATCATCTGCACCAATGCCCATCCCTCATCGAGGCCTTCCATGAAGGAAATCTTGCATGTCCTGAAGCAGTGCTCAAGCTCGCTGGGAGCTCGAGTGCAAAAGAATGCAAGGGATGAGTACGTCACTGCTCCACTGCTTAGGAACTCTAAGCGTGAGCAAGTGCTNAGGGAAGCCAATGATGGAGACGAAGAGATGTCCCTCGCCGAGTGGGCATGGTGCCATTTCCAAGAAGGAAACCCAATAGCCGATGCTTTGGACAAGGAGATTAGGGAAGCTCAATACTTATATGAGATGAGCTCCGTGTTCAAGCTCGGGATCATCTGCACCAATGCCCATCCCTCATCGAGGCCTTCCATGAAGGAAATCTTGCATGTCCTGAAGCAGTGCTCAAGCTCGCTGGGAGCTCGAGTGCAAAAGAATGCAAGGGATGAGTACGTCACTGCTCCACTGCTTAGGAACTCTAAGCGTGAGCAAGTGCTAGAAAATGATGACGATAACCTCTCCCCTCACACTTATTAGATGTTAACTTATGTAAGACAAAGGAGTTNGGAATATGATGACGAGAACCTCTCCCCTCACACTAATTAGATGTTAACTTATGTAAGACAAAGGAGTTTGGCGCCAACAATGGAAGCCAATGATGGAGATGAGGAGAAATCGCTCACCGTGTGGGCATGGTGCCACATCTAGGAAGGAAACCCGATTGCCGATGCTTTGGACAAGGAGATCAAGGAAGCTCGTTACCTGGATGAGATGAGCTCCGTGTTCAAGCTCAAGATCATCCGCACTGGCACCCTTCCCTCACCGAGGCCTTCCATGAAGGAAGTCTTGCAAGCCTTGAAGCAGTGCTCAAGCTCAAAGGGAGCTCGCATGCAAGAGAATGCAAAGGATGATTACATCGCCGCTCTGCTGCTTAGGAACTCTAAGCGTCAGCAAGAGTTAGAAAACGATGATTGAAACCTCTCGCCTCACACTTATTAGATGTTACCTTATGGAAGACAAAGCAATTTGATGCCAACGATGGAAGCTAATGATCGAAACGAAGAGATATCCCTTGTCAAGGGGGCATGGTGACACATCCAAGAAGGAAACCCAATCCCCAATGCTTTGGACGAGGAGATCAAGGAATCTTGTTACCTGAATGAGATGAGCTCCGTGTTTAACCTTGACGTTATCTGCACTGGCACCCATCCCTCGTCAAGGCCTTCCATGAAGAAGTTTTGCAAGTCCTGAAGCAGTGCTCAAGCTCAATGGGAGCTTACCTACAGAAGAATGCAAGGGACGAGTATGTTGCCGCTCCACTGTTGAGGAACTCTAACCGTGTGCAAGTGTTGGAAAACGATGGTTGTAGCCTATCATCTCACACTTAATAGATGTTAAATTATGTAAGACAAAGAAGTTTAATGCAATTGCAACACCGTTACTTAATAACGAAAAGATTATAAATTCAATTATTATCTCAAAACTCCACCGTCAAAATATACAAAAGAAATTGAAAGAAGATGGAACTACATGTCCCAATGAGCACAGATTGCGTAACAGATTGAGAAACACATCACATATTTATCGTTGATTGAAACTCGGACTGATTTTTAACCTGCACCTTAGTCTAAATAATCACGAACTACAAAATTTCCACTTTGGTACAACTGTTTTGTTGGGATTAGAGACTACACAACTTGTCCTGCCAAAGTACTGACTCATCTAGACCAGCCAGTCAGCAACCCCACCCTTTATTCATTACCTGACATCAATCTGTTCTTCCCAGGCCATTCATGCTCGGCACCCCGAAGCTCCAAAATGATCTGAAACCACATTACAGGAAAAGAGGCAGCAGAAGATATAAAAGAAAAAAAAAACATAAAATCAAAAAATTTATTGATGTTCCTACATCTTGAATCACTATTCCACTTGTTTTCAAGATTCTTCCTACTCAGAGATACTGTGAATGAGAAGCCGCAAGAAGGGCAGCTCCAATACCGGAGCCATCATTCGAGTGTGTGATGACAACATTCTCGGAAGCTTCTTCGCCGAGAAGCTCCTTCAGAGCACTCTTCATGCACTGGCTGAACTTTGTGTAGTGCTCGAACAACCCTCCATCTAAAGCTATCACTGACTTCTGCTTCTCACCATCCCTTACCGTGTCCCTCCCCACTTTCTTGAGGATACCATAAATTCCTGCCGCAGATAATCGGGCCCCACGGGTCGCAATGGTATCACAAAGCTCAACAATCACTTTCCTCATCTTGAAAGAGGTATTATTTATCTGTACAGAAGAAAAAGCAACACTGCCAATAGTAACAACATAGCCATTCATAGCACTCCGTAAAATAACAAATCATAGACTGAGAATGGAGCAGCCCCTTCAACCAAACAGGTCAGGAACTGGCTTCTTTAGTATGTGGTTCACATGGGAAAAGAAGGATGCAAAATAAGTCCCTGGAAAACCTTGAACTCACACCTTTCCTAATTTATTGAACTATGGATGCTCCATAGTGACATATTCCTATGCCCCAATTATTTTATTGAACCACAATTAAAACCATAAATTTGGCTACTCAATGTCCTCTGAATCCCAAAATGAAACTGTCACCGGAACTCCTTGAACACAGAATAAAAAAGAAAGATAATTTCTTGTGAACTGGTCAACCGGAGAGAGAAGTGTTGTGACAAGCAAATACCTATTTCCCCTTACCCTTCAACTAATACCTAAATGTTTGAGAAAATCGATTTCTACAATCAACCGTACCTCCAAGATGTCCCTAAGTTTGTTTGCCACCGCCCTGAGGTCTGATGATGTGTCATGATGCATGGCAGACATGTGAGGGGTCCTATATTTTACAACATCAGCAATTCGAGAATCAAAAACTTTGAAGGATTGGCCACCAAACACTGATCCAATCAATAAGATCGGACAGCAAGTGAAAAAGGGCGTGTTATTCTTTCCAAAAGTTGAACCAACTCAACCACATTAGCTTGACTGCCAGAACCAGACACTCAAAGATTTCATGCACCATTACCTTAATATAAAAGGAATTTTAAGCTTTTCTGGCACAGTTTCACCAAAAAATTCAGCTTCTTCTGCCATCTTCAACAGAATTCTCCGGAGAATTTCCCCGAGATACATGCCTGAAATTATCTTCTCAAAAATCTGCAAGCAATTGAAGAAACATTGAAATATGAAGCATATTATAGCAAGACATCGACTGCACATTCAAAAGAGAAAGAAGGATCACCTGTTCTCCTGGGTTCAAAGATGCAACATCGAGATCATGATCATATTCTGTCAGAGGGAGATGAGATGACCGGAAGCTGCCCCACTCCATATTGATAACCTATTGAGTTTCACCAGCCAAAACTGTCACCACCCAAGATCTAAATCCATAACAAGGAAATATATGAACACAAGCAAAGCCCAGCTATATCCATGCTACTTGGAATCAACTTCGTGTCCACTCACATTTGACTTGATATTTTAAGTGACAACAAACCTCAAAGCTCAGAATTAACAAATTCTTGGTTCTCAGATTCTTTTAAGTTGAAAATTGCAAAATTTCTCAAACTTTCAAGTTTTAAATCCCAAAGCTCAAGTTTGTTGAATGCACAGTTTGAACCCAGCTTGAGCCTGAAAAATGATAATTGAAAATGCACTCAAGCAGAGCTTCAAGCTTTATGTTCTTGTCCCAAGTCAAGCTCAACCCTTCCAATTTCAGACCAGCTCCAGCCTGATTGCATCCTTAGGGCAGGTGAAAAGAAAAAGGATTTTACTCATCAAAGTCTGTCCATGAATTAGAAAACTCAACATCCACAAAAAAATGGGTAAATTACCTAGGTTCAAAAGGTTATCTAAATAATGAGAAAATTATGTAATCACCATTTCTCCTGATTTGGGTAAAGGTCCCTGCCACTTTGGAATAGCATTAGTTCTTTCAACATAAGCAGCATTCGTTCCCGTGCCCAATATAACAGCAGCAATGACATCTGGGTTGTAGTATCTACCTCCCGCCAATGTTCCAATTGTATCATTGACCTTCATGAAAAGTTGAGCCAGAAAAGAAATTTCAGATGTAAAATCACAGCAAGTTCACATGTCTGGCCTGTGAAATACTCAAAACAAACACCATCCACTCCTTAAAAGCTGAGATCTTTCAATTTAGAAATGGTAGACATACCAAAGCTGCAACACGCATATCAAGGCCAACTCTTTCTATGGCTTTATTCAATTCACCAACAACATCTTCTCCAACCTAGATCAATATCCACACGGGCAAAGGTTATCATAAAGGTAAAAAATCAATAGGTTAACTAAGAATGTGCAATATATATACATTCTACATCCTACAGTTGACTTTACAAAATATTGACATGTGGAACATAAATAAGGATCAAACTCCATAGTAGTTCGCCTCAAGATCTAACTCTAAGCACACAATTCTCAAAGTAAAAATCAAAGGTTGCAGTGGATGATCAAAAAAATAATATCTATCACTACGCACGCAAAATCATTAACCTCTAAACAGGATTTCTTTTCTCCCAAATGCCCTTCTTGCAATAAGGAAAAAACATAAAGCACCGTAAGTTATGAGATAGAATGGTTGAGATTTACAGCATCTTCAATTGAGAATCCCTTCGTCCATTTTATAAGGGTTCCTGATGATATTGATGTCTGCCTAACTGGAAATGAGAACGTAAATCCCAACTCTCTCTGTCTGCCTGGAAAAGGATGGGAATTCTCATCTTCTGCAGCAACAAACTTGGCAAGCTCCGCAGCAATAAAATCAAATAATTCCTGTAGGAAAATTGCGAAAATAGCATGTAAATAATCAACAAAAGGTTCACATAGATCTAGCACTGAAGACATACTCACATGGGAAGAGCCAGTCATCAAATGTGGTGGAATCGAGATTTCTTCAAATTCCTGTTTGACGACACCTTTCTCTTTTCCGCCCAAATGCACACGTAGCACACGGAAGTTTGTGCCACCAAGGTCCAAAGCGTAGAATAGTCCTTCCTCATCACTACAGAGGGGATGATTTCATGGATGGTTAGTATACCACTTGAAATTATAAGTCCTTACACTAACTGTCAAAATATAACAAAGTTGACAACTTGACTATCTTCTGAGCTCACATCAATGGAAAGCTATACGTGAAAAATGGCTCCATGAAACTCTCAAATAAAAATCTATCACATATAGTTTCTTCCAACACCTATAATTCTCAGCTATACAAGAAGTGGATGGTGATTTAGATACAGTCAGAAAGCACAAATTCATTTGACTCCTTCAAAAAATGTCTCGCCCTTGTGGGATATGTCACCATTTACACAGTACAAGACACATATTCAACCTAGAACACAGCTAGAGAATAAGAGAACTCTCAAGGCATCATAACAACTGAATAGTCCCCAACACACAAAGAATCAAGGGTAATGCTAGCTACACTGAGATTGTATATCTGCAGAAATGGAAACCAATCCATAAAAAAGCAAGACAAAGGATGAATGCTATATTGGAAAGAGAGCAGATTCTACAAATTTGTGCCCTCATAATGTGTATCATTTGAATCTCTTAGAACAAGAGCAAGCTCACAACAAGGAGGAGGAAGGGGCAAGAAATCATGTAAAGCTCCAAAATCAACTTACAAGCACATTATTCTAAAGATCGGACTTCAACTGGTGTAAAGCTCAGAATTTTCATACCCGAACAAGAATTGCAGCCCCTACTTTAAACTTATCCCTCAAACAGTGGCCCTAAGCCTTTAATACCATAAACTCCGGGCTCATAGAGACACGGGTGGACCAGAAAAGATGGTAAGCCGAATGTTCAGAAACCAAAAATAATACCCACCAGAAGTTGAATCAACTCTTTGCTAGAGAAAGCCTCTTCACTCGTAAAGCAAACAACTTTTCCCATCTATTCATGTATTATATAACATATGAATCCAGCAATCAATGTTAACCAAAGACCAAGTAAATCAAACAACTTTAAAGTTCAACAAAAATCAACATTTTTAAAATGGACAATGAGTTGATGGGTCACAGAAAGATGTACAAATTCAATTACGGATTCAATCCTCCTCCTATTTTCATTTTTTCCTTCAGAGCAATTATGTGATCTACAAAACTTCCCGAGAAATTATGCGATCTACAAACTAAGGGTGCGAATCTTAAAAACAGAACCTGATCGCAAGTCGACAGATCGAATCAATCAATGAACAATAACGATAAACAAGAAAAAGTAAACCGGGAACAGAAGGGTGGGAAGCGAGAGTGAGTCGTAGTAGTCACCCAGTGGGAAGATTGTCAACATAGCTGATAATCATCTTGAGCTTGCTTCCACCCTCTGACGCGAGGCCGGCGTGCATCTCGACTGTCATGGCGTCCGCCACGTTGCGCAGCTTCCCGATGGGTGAGTCGCACTTGTCCTGGAACTCCCTAACAATCCCCATGGCCCGGTTCCACTTCCCGGACTTCCTCATCTGCCTCCTCACCATCACCGACGCCCCGGCAGCCGCGGCCACCGCCACGCACGCCGCCACCGCTGCGGCCTTCTTCCCCATCACAGAGCACCCACTTCCGTCGCCCTAGATATCTGAAGAATTACCAGCAGATGGCAAACGGGTGAAGTTGAAAAACGGATTATGGGGAAGTGAAGATCGAAGAGGAAGAGCAGAATGGCTTCGAAGCACACCAGAGCGGAGCACCGAGAGAGAGACAGAAAGAGAGAGAGAGAGAGAGAATAAAAGACACTTTCTTCCGGTAAGAATAAGATGGATATATCTCTCTCACTGTACAAATCAGATCATGGTTCTCAGCTATGCTTCTAGGACTATCAAATGCTCAGTTGACGGCCAGGATTCTTTTCCTCCCATCCAACGGATTGTGTTCTATGGAGTAACAGCAATAACGATAAAGGAATAATAGCCTACGTACTGTTTGGTGCATTCATCTAATTTTTTTAGCATAATTCACCGTAATTAAAAAAACAATTAATGACGAATGATTCCTTCACGTGGTTCCTTTTTTTACGGTAGAAAATGTGATCTATTTTCCACTGAAATTACTGTTTTGCCCCCCAACGTATAAATGAACATTCACGATGCGAGAGGGGGAAGGGAAAAAGGTGCAAGAAGCATAGATCGATTCATAAAAAACAAGGGCTTAAGTGCGAATTTTCCTTCTTTGTTGTACCATTTTTTTTATCGAGAGGGAGATGTATAATTATTAAATTAATTTTAAAGAAGTGAATATTACCAAAGTTAACTTTTAAAATTAAACTAGTTCAAAATTTTGTCAAATT
>CXYZ01012187.1:1165738-1177186 GCA_900006705.1 Sonneratia caseolaris
ACTAATTTAATTAAATTTATTATTTAAATAGAAAGATAATTAATTTAAATATCTTTAATTAGATTTATAGTATATTTTGATTAATTAATAAACTAAATTGTGTGAGCATCTATCCTCACTTAAACTAATATAATTGGTGAGTTCAATCCAATTTTAAAAATTATGATAAAGATATATCTTTTAATTCTAAAAATAATTGTTTTTATTTACTATGATCAAGGGAAAATCCATCTCTACTCCCGGTAACGTGCCCTTTGACGGGCATCAACATCCAGTGGGGGAAAGACATGTTCTCACATGGCCACAGTTTGGCGAGTACCCAAAAAAAAAAAAAAAAGAGTTAGAAAATTTTTCAATCGCATGGCCGATGGGTAAAACTGCCTATTTACTTGAACTGTTAATCGATATTCCTTGGACTGTTATGCATGGCAATTTCAAATTAAGAAGGCCGGAGAAGTGAGATATCAACAACATCACATCACAAGCCAAGAAGATTTCTCAAAACCACGTGCCCGTATAGTATATATATATATATGTGTAAAACAAGGCAACCCACGACCATGACCCACCAATATAACTAGATATAAATAAAGATAAATTAAAACAAGACGGTATATAAAAATGAAAAATATAGTTCCCCGTCTCTCATTGAAAACTTTCAGTCTGACATTGAATTTTTCCTCGAGGCTTCCCATGCTAACATGAGCCATCTCATCTTGACTCATCTTTTGATTTTTTTTTTCCTTTTCTTTTTTGGCGAGGTGGGTGTGGCGGGATGGGGGTGTGGGCCGTGGGGTCTCCAATTTCGAAGCCATCAAGTCAATGAACAAACCGAATTAGATATAATTTGTTAATTATTTGTTTGGGATATCATTGGAAAAAAAAATTATTTTGATAGGATTTACCAGCAGATTAGAGGGGGGAAATCCCTACATTCCTGACCAGCATGATTGACAAATACCTCCAGAAATAGATCCACTCTGGAAGAACAAATTTGCAAAGCCCCGATAAGCATGCAACTGGCTGGCTGGCTGGTAGTTGTCCCGGCTACTTGCCCTTGAATATCAGCTTCCAAGTTGGTGGTGAGGACGGCCCAGTTCACCATCTTCCTCACGCATCCGAGATTGGCTGCTTCAAATTAATCAAGGGGGACTGTTCCTTTATATTATAAGCTAAAAGTGAAATAGCAGAATAGGTCCTACCTTAATAAGAATGTATCATCATAAGACCAGAAATCGTACAAGATGACACGTGTGCACATAGTTAACTTTATGTATGAAACTGAAATATATATATATTTCTTATTTTCACTTATTTGCTGTCTTCCATGATGTTCTCCTTTTTGCTGTATACCCACTTTCTTGTTTCTACCAATGGCTATGAGATTAAGATGTGGCTACTGATCTTCTTCGGGGTAGGTCATGTTAAGTAATTTTCATGTAAAAGAAATGAGGTTTCGAAGGCAGGACTCAATCGTTTTTCTTGAATTTATTTTTTCTAGCATTAAATTACAATTATTTGTTTTTACCCACAGCTCACACCCATCATATCGTCTTCCCCGCCCCCCTTAAGTTATGCATTTATTTGATGACACGGTAGCGACTAACGCAGAAAAATGACCTAACATACGTGAAACATGGCAAAAATTCGTAACTTTCTTGATCGGAAACCCCACAAGCACAAGTGCACATGCACTCTCGCTATTTTTATTTTCATGTAAAATCAAAGGGCAATCTTGGGGCACGCATTTTTATTTATTTATTATACCTTTTTNATTTTCATGTAAAATCAAAGGGCAATCTTGGGACACGCATTTTTATTTATTTATTATACCTTGTTTCTTTAAAAAAATATCACAAATAGCTAGCTAGCTAGCTGGCTTGCGAAGTGATGCTGGTGATGACATTTTCCGAACAATCTTGTTAAAATTAATTAAACATATTTTTGAGGACCACCGCTTTTCGGGGCAGTCAGTTTTCGGTGTATTTTTATATGTCACGGAGACAAAGGCTCCAAAGGACGGTCCAAAACGAGCACCCATTCTCAAGAAAATGTCATATCTAAAGCCTGGACGATGACAAGATGCCCTCACTCTTCCCTTCATTATTGTGAATTACTGCATGACTTATTAAGCACGTGTGTCCACTTCAGATGAACGGACCTGTTCCCACGTGTGCTCCACGTGTTATCCTCTCTTTAAGCATCACGCTCGACCCATTCAGTGATCGTCGATTGCAACACAGCCAACGCGCGTACATTTCTGCCGATGTTAGGGGACAAGTGTGAGTTACGATCTCGTGATCGGTGTCATTTCCGTTAGCAGATAAGACTTGTATCATGAATCCGTTCGCCTCTCGGAGAAGAAAAGACAAAATGTTGCACGAATTGGGATACGACAATCCAACCTACTAGTCATGTGGAACCATGCGCTGAGCCACTTGTCCTGGGCCCAGTATTTTTATTAAATAATTAATATTACATTAGTGGGTTGGTGTCAGACGCCAGAAAAGAGGAGAACCAAAATATGATGATCGGAATTTCTAGCTAGAACGGCTTCGGTTCGATGCTTCAAGGGAATGTTCGACATTCGGGCCGCAGAGCTGATGTAGCCATGCGGCCTCCGAGAGGAGTCCCAGTTTCTTGCCCCCCATCAGAATCTCTGTATAATCTCGCCCACCTGTTTTAGGGTAGGGTTGGAAGTTTGAAGGGAGACATGATGTAAATGGGCGTTCGATCCATCGCCGAATGAGAGTCACAAGCCCTCATTGAGATGAGAATTCCACCACCTCCTTTTACTTCTTCCCCATTTCCTGAATTTTTTTTTAATTTTTGAAGTAATTTGCCTGTCTTTTATTTACTCCGAATTCTCTATTAGATAAGTGTTTAAAGTAGACCTGGGGTGCCAGGTGATGCAACAACCAACGCGTGCTATACAAAATCATAATTCATGACAAGAATCCCAGATGGGCTCGTTTTGGGGCTTAGTAGAAGCCCAATTCAACCCATAACTACAGTGGTTGATAATCCTTCACCGAAATCGGCCTGATCCAAACTCGTTGGAGGTAACACGAGTCCGTACCATTGGATATCTGGTAAGCTCACCCAATTGAAGGTCGTAACTAGACGTAGTGTAAGCATACTATTATTTTCTGCATCTGCCGATCGTTTGATGTGTAGCGTCCCAGTGGGTTCTAGTTTTATCCATATCTTTATTGAGCTATCTTATTTCACATACTTGGAACTGGTCCTTCCACTCCCTTTCGATAGATTTTCCAAATCCGTCCCCGTGTATGTATTTAATGGTCTGCAGAGAAAATGCAATAAGCCTAGGTTGCGAGAGCCACTTCTTGCTGTTTATAGAGAGGACAAGAAGAGAAGGGCAAACTTTACTTACTCCTGCTTAGGTATATGCCACCTCAACTATTTGCCCACAAGAACTGTCTGTCTGTTTCCTGTTAGGGGAGGAGAGTGTCACGGCATCATGTGTTTCTGTGTTGTTAATTTGCAGTTCAACATAGACAGCCATGATGCTGCCGGCATGGGGATGATAATGGTGCTATCTTAGAAAAAGGGTAGAGGGAAAGTGTGGGGAGATATTGTTACGGCCAGCTCTGATACTAATCTAACTTTTATATACATATTTGTGTGTGTGGTGTAGACAATATGGATTGGTTGAGAATTATACGTATACTATGAGATCTTAACTCCCACAATAAATATCATCAATTTCCGTAGATAATATGGCAGGACATTCAACCCCAACTTAAAATGAACATGTTTCGAATTCAATTTTGATCGATCATAGCCCTCAATCCACCCCTTTTATTCCACTCTCACTTTGAGTCAGGCTTCTCTTATTAATTTAGAAAACAAAAGAATGAAAAGAATATTGTGTTCGGTCGTCAGGCCACAGAAAGTCTGTCATTCTCTTCTTATGATAAGTGAACCAAACAAATTAAGAGGATAGTTTTACTTTGATTAAGACAATTTAGCTTCTCTATTCAAAAAGTTGACAGGAAATGAAAATCGTGTCGACAAATGATAGCTTAGCCCTCCTTTGCTTCTTCTGTCGTCTCTGTCCCCTTGCAGATCGACTCTCGAGCTCCTTGCTTCCACCGGACTCAACACATGCACGAAGAGATAAACTCGAATAATACACATGGACATCTACAGTGCCCAGAAAGCTATATATCCATTGAAAACCATGTTCATCCACCGTGTCGTCTCTCGTCTTTTTTGCAGCCAATATTTATGGACGAAGCCAATAAGAGTGTAGTTTAAGGTACATACGCGCCATGCGATCCGCAATTATTGATGAGACATGTGAGATGGGAACTGAAAGAGTCTGACGGAGTTTGTCAGAATCCGGAACATTCATCATGCTGGGGCCACGGTCAATACCAGGACCAGCATTTTTCACATTGCACTTGTCTTCTCCCCTGATGACGATTGTGGACTTTGGTGGTTGGACTGATTTTTTCAGCGATATATACCGCAATTACACGGTTGCAGAAAGATATTGTTCATCGTGTTAGCTTTGGATGAGTCTCATTTACGTTAAGACAGAAAGAAATGGTTGATGGATGATTTTATGTCCCACATGTCCCCTTATCTCCAAGACCTTATTTAGTTTTGAAAATCATAGGCGGCCCTCGAGCAGGAGGATGGTCCCTGACCAAATTCATTTGACAACAAACACATGGGACACTGTTCCTCGTCGTTGCTTTGACTTGGATAGAAGAGTTTCTTTTGTTGCTTCTTCAATGAGATAACTTACTTTAATACGGCAACGGCACATGCTTTAAGTTCTATGGTTTTAAGGGTCGGTCCAAGGCTATAGATAATCTGATAAAATTATTTAGTATCGCATATCATGAGAAGCCTGTTGAGTCCTGTGCCCACTAAGCATAAAAGCGGGGAGGATATTATGTGGATAAAGAAGCAATAATATAGTAGAGATTTGTGAATTGGAAAGTCAACAAAGATAATATAAAGAAATGGAAAAATCTTGGAGTAAAGAAAGGGAAATTAGAGATGATAATCTTTTCGTTATTGACAAGGAAGGGTGTGGGAGGGGAGAGAGAGACGCACAAGAGAAGGCCTTGGATTTGATTTCATTATCCTCTCCTCGATAAGCTTAATGTGTGTGTGTCTACAAATGTTTGTGCTCTGAATTATGCAGACATGATGAGTTGGGATGCTTGCATTTTTCATTTTTTAAAAACTCAGAGACCATGTCCTTAGGGTGGGCAAGGGAAGGGAACTATCCCAGTGAACACGAGACGACAAGAACCGTTGACCATCCTCGCGGCCTTAGAGCGTAAAATGGAATTCGTGGGTTCAGATCCCTGATTCGTACTCTCATTTTGTCCAGCCATCTCCAAAGGTCGAAGGCTTCAGATTCATTTTCTCTCTTAACAGATGGAAATGGATCGTGAAACAGTGGTGGTGCGAGAAGATGAATTGCAGCAAAGTAGACGTGTAACCAGAAAAGCCTCCACTCGAGTGAATTGCTACAGAGTAATTTTTTTTGCCATTAAGCAATTAGTGATTAAATATTTTAATTCTCCGAACAAAGTTGGCTTAGTAATATTGTTCTCAATTTAGAACGGATGTAAATTATCCTATTATCCTCAATTTTTTTTTGTACTTTTTATCCCTCGAAGGTTTATAACTTCTTCCATATAACCAAGAATATTAAATTGCCATACAAATAAAACTTTGTTAAATTATAAGATTAAAATGTGGGAGTAGTTCATCGTTTTGCTTACATGCAGATAAGATTAATTGGATCTAGAAGCAATTGGTTCTAAAGAAAACATATTAGAGGCAGTATTTCTCTGTGTTTCAAATTTTTATGTGATTATTAGAAATCCGTCCATCAAATTCAGTGATACAAAGTCGGAGACAGAAACATGATTCTCCGCATGATGGCTTGTAATAGAAGGGGTAACACGAGTATTTATGGATATAGCTGTCGGGTGTCCCATGAGATACATAAGAAATATATGTTGTATTGAAAAATGAGCGGGCATCATATTACTATGAAATTATCCTCTCCTCTATCTAAAATTAAGGAATTTTGATCTCAATTTTAACTGTTAATTATTATTTTATGTCCACTAATTACTCTATTTTATCTCATTATAGATTTTCCAAATCCAAATCTCACTTGTCAGAGGAGAAAGAGAGCAGAGCAGAGTGATAGGAGTTACCATTTACTTGCATAGAACTTTGTAGGCTTTTATTATGGGCATGTAGGTCAATTCAATTGTTAGTTTGGTTTTGGTGGGAATTTTGAAAACTCGCTGTAGATCCTCCAAACACATATGACCCTCTCAAGTGCGTAACATATTCATCAATTAGTCATTCAACTTGCTACTCGAGCTTGTCTGTTGAGCATAAACCATTCTGGGATTTTCCGAATTGATGGGTGAATTTGACAATGCGGCAATTCATATCAAGAGTCCTCATATTTGATAAGAGCGGACATATACCATTTCTAAGGGATCTAGGAGCCAAGACAGACGACATTCACATCATCCTGCGACACATTGAGGAGAGAACAAAGGTTTCTAAGGATTCACGAGCAAACGGGGCTGGGAACCCCTCGTGCATCTTCTGCAATACGTAGAAAGTGCGCAGTAGTGTAAACTATCACACTAAAGAGCCACCTCTGAGTGTGTCCATATTGTAAAAGACATTTTATTGAACAATAATAAGAAAAAAGAAAATAAAAGTCTCATTTTTGTAGAAATGGGGTGGAATTCTTGATCACATGAATCAACTAAATGGGGATGCTATGAAGGGGGACAAATACATGTGTCCTTTGAAATTTGTGCTTTGATACTTGATATCATCGTAGGGCATTACAGAACGATATTGCAGAAAGAACCCTAATGATTGGGATTGGACATATGGAAGAGCTGAGTCCTAGGAAGGATTAAGGTAGAGGCCCCGCACGCCCACCCACCCCACAATGTGCGTTTTCAAAGTGTTGATGGAATACCCCGTTAACATGGATTGCTTGGATCGGCCTGTCTGTTCTGTTGAATATAAATTGAAAAATTAAGCGTTCACCGGGTTAGATGGCGAATTCTATAGCAAGCTAGACATCCAACTCGTAGCCGTTCAAAACTTGGGATCCACACATGGTACTTTGTTGCCCGGTAGATGCGCACACGCTTTAAATGCTTCGTGCAAATCATGTCGTAGGTGGGACGATGGTTTAATATGTCTGTGATTAACTTACTTCACATGATGCTGTGGATCTGAAAGCTTTGATGCCACAACTGGTGCCAGACTGTGAGCATCGGCCGGGGCCCAGAGGCCAATTCCATGCGTGTTTGTTTGCTGGCGAACAGACACTGAACGAACAAAAACCTGAGAGAGAGAGAGTTATTGGGGGTGGGGTGGGGGCGTGGTGGCGGGGGGAACCCTACTGCGAAAGGTTAAAGAGGGACTGCCATGCGGCAGTTGTTGCATTGAAGTCCACTAAATATTCCACGTCATAAAATTTATTTAGAGAATAACAAGTAATATATCTAAATTCTTAAATATTCAANAAAATTTATTTAGAGAATAACAAGTAATATATGTGATATTTTCTTTTTTTTAATAGTATTCTAAATTCTTAAATATTCGATCATGCACTCACATTATCTTTGGAATGAATTTTATGCAATTAACTTATTATACATTTTAAACACATGATATTTACTCATGGGANTGGAATGAATTTTATGCAATTAACTTATTATAAATTAAACACAGGATATTTACTCATGGGAAGTGTGGGGGTGGTGGGCTAGGGTTCCCACATGAGATCAAACATGTCTGAATGTCCGAGACAATGCCCTACACATCGAATATGGCATCCTCTTAATTTGTTTCACCTAATCGGGTGCACTCGAGTGCTTTTGAATTTCCAACTCATCCATGCAACATCTAAGGTTAACCCAATATCACCTAAGATTAACCAGCCATAGTAAGAGGTAGTTCGGTTCACTCTCACCCTCCAATTTGAATTGAAATGTGTTGAACTTAATTCTTATAGGTAATACTCTCTTGTTCCTATCCTTACGTGTATTACTAGGCTTATAGATCTTATAAAAGAAGAGCCTCTTGGGGAAGCAATGATAAATAACCAATAATAGCCATTACTTGGTAATAGGAGAAGCTTGGTTTGTTTTGAATAGAGATATCGACCATTCCCAAGCCCAAGAGATACAAATAGTGAATTTGATTCCCAATGGTCATTCATTCCTCCTCATTTATACAATCAATCTACAAAAATAGGAAACTCAAACACACTGTCGCGGGCTAGAAGGACGCCTTACCCGAGGAATCCGACGGCTCTCTTTACGCAACTATGTATAGACCGATAACTATGTAACATGATTATCGAGAAGAAAACGCTTATGCTTGTTGACCCGCTAATGTCACACAGTCTTTCCCATTAGAAGTAAGTGCACTAATAGAAGAGTTTAATAAGATGAAATGGTGCTTCATTTACTGGTGGAACTGACGGGCAAACAAAATTACCGTATCTTAGATATTTTTGTAATATATATTATCAGATATTAAGAGATTTAATCGATCATGATTAATTTAAATTTAAATATGGTGTAAAATTAAATGTTTTTAGCAAGAAAAGATTCAATCATAATAAAAAGCTAAAAAGAGAGGATAAAAGAAAGTTTCTCGAGCTACATTCTCTCTAATTCCTCAAAACTCTCTCAAATCAATCGCTTGCATCGAAAAATCGACAACTAAAAAAGAGGGTGAATTTCTTTTTAAAAAAAAAAGGTCAACAAGAACTAGGAAAACAGAAAATTAATCACTACATCGGCAGCGCGCTCCTAAATTTGGTCCCTACGATGATTGTCAAGAAGGTGTCACCAGGACGCAGATCAGCGGCAGCTGTTCATCGCTCTCCCCACCAGTGGGAGGCCCAGCTGATTCGCCAACATTAGCGTTACACGTCAGTGACTGAGCCCGCTTTGCCTGATGATCCCAGTCGGTGGTCCCAACCACGTAGAGCATGAGCCCGGCGCAGCAGACCTGGGCTGACAGCAGGCCCATCCACAGCCCCGTGAACCCGACTCCCAGCACGAACCCGAGACCGACAGCCACGGGCATCCCCACGAGGTAGAAAGCACCGAGGTTCACGTTCGCCGCCATGGAGGGGCGGGCGCTGCCCCTCAGCACGCCGCAGCCCACCGTCTGGGGGCAGTTACCCAGCTCGCACAGCCCGAGGATCGGGAGAGCGGCTGACGTCAGCCGAAGGATGTCCGCGTCATGGGTGAAAAACGGGGCCCACCTGTCCCTCATGGATGTCGCAAATGTTGCGGCGGATACGCCCATCGTGGCGGCTAGGAAAACCGCCACTACTGCTGACAGCTTCGCCCGGTTCGGCTGGCTCGCCCCCAGCTCGTTTCCAACACGAGTCGAGACGGCGAACCCAAGCGAAGACGGGAAGACGTAGAGAAGCGAGGTTGTCTGGATCAGGATCCCCATGGACGCTATGGTGGACTTGGGGTTCGACAGGAGGCCACAGAGGATGATCATGATCTCGTACCACCACCACTCGAGGCAGACCGAAATGCAGCTTGGGGCGGCCAGGCGGAGCAGTGGCAACCAGCCTTTGAGGCACTCTGTGGTGGGGTTCGTCCACGTCGGCTCGTGGATCCTCCATGCCCACACGTAGAGGATGACGGACACCAGCGCGAACGCGTTGGAGGCGGCTGATGCGGCGGCAACACCAGCCAAGCCTTGGCCGAGGTGACCAACGAGGAGGAGGTTGGCGGGAATGTGGAAGAGGGTCCCGAGGAGGGATGCCAGCGTCACGGGGTGGGTGATCCCCTGAGCGCGGAGGTAAATGCGGATTGGGTGGAGGAAGGAGTTAGTCAGCAGGTCCGAGAGGGAGAAGAGAAGGTAGGTTTGGGCCATCCCGGTAATGCGCGGATCCTGATGGAGGCGCAGGAGGATCCTGGAGACATTCAACCAGAGTATCGATATGGGCAGGGAACAAAGCAGGAGAAATATTACAGAACGGTGCAGCGTCAGGGAGAGGAGCTTCGGACGCCGTGCCCCGAAGGCCTGGGAACAGAGCGGCTCCATCCCGAGGGCTAGTCCTGACAAGACAGAGTAGCCGGTAATGTTGGCGAAGGCGATGGCGAGGGAACCCGCGGCAAGCTCGAGGTCTCCAAGACGGCCGAGGAAAAACATGGACACCATGGACCGGGAGTAGTGGATTAGGGCCGTGAGGATGATCGGGAAAGCTAGGGCAAGGAGGGACCTCGCCTCGGAGGCTATCTCTGATGCTGTCGGGAGGAATGTGAGCTGCTGCTCGCTGCTCTCGCGCATGGGCTTGTCAACGGGCTTACTGGCAGAGGTGAGGGACCGGATGTCGATGTAAAGGCCGGTTTGCTGTGGCTGAGGTTGTTTGATGGGGGTGGTCGTGATTGCCGTGTCGCACATTCTGGCTGGGATTAGGAGATCCAACCGAATCGAAGTGATGGTATCTGCAGGTGCAAGGCCTTAACAAGAGAGATACTCTCGTGGAGAGCACTCCATCTCTTTTAATCGGTGTTGAGTTCCTCTACCTCTGTCTCTCTCTGTCTCTCTCTCTGTTATGCTCTGTTTTCTGAAGAATGTGTTGTGTCGTGTCGTGGGGAGTTGAAATGTGATGCAAGGAAAGGAGGCAGGCAGAGTGAGTATGTGAATGAAGATAGATCGACAAACAGAGCGAGTGAAGGGAGCAGAGTGGGACGGGGTCTTGGAGTTTGCCGTGGACGAGGGAATGAAGTATTAAATAGATGAGCTGAGGTAGGGTTCCCCCTCTGAATTCAATTTCACTTTCCCATTTCTTTTTCTTTCCTCCTCGTCTGCATCTCTCTGCTTCACCTTCGTTCGAATCTACCAATCCAAATTTGAGTTGATTACATTATTTAATGATAAGATTTGTCTTGTGTGTAAATCTTACCTCATCATAAAACTCAAATTTAAAAGATCATTCAAATTGCAAAAATATCAAACATCTGCAACTGCAAATCCAACTTCACTTTCTCCTTGGACTTACAAAAGGTAGCCGTGAGCATAGAAGTGATTAAGAGGGAGAGAGAGAGAACAAATAAGAGCCGAGAGAAACGAAATACGGAACTCCATACCATTTCACCAGATGCATCATCTCTTTTGTGTTTTTCTTCCTTTAAAACTTTTTTTTTCAGTTTCCCAGAATATTTAATTTTAAACAGGAATTATATTGAAAAAACCATAGAAATTCATAGTTTAAAACTAGATTGGACTAGCCAATCACATCGTTTCGACTGGAAATTGGACATTCAATCGATTCGATTTACTTAATTAATATAAATGTACTCTAAATTTGGTCAAATCTATCTATACCGGCAGATTTTCAATTCTATCGTTAAATTCAACTGAATG